>JANRGW010035479.1:45907-56694 GCA_024733675.1 Psilopsiagon aymara
AAGAAAAGAAAAGAAAAGAAAAGAAAAGAAAAGAAAAGAAAAGAAAAGAAAAGAAAAGAAAAGAAAAGAAAAGAATTATGCCTTTCAACAGTGTTCTTTTCTTATCTGAAAACAGCTACCAGGAATAGACTAAAGCTTCCAAGTGATGGCATGTAAAATTACCCTTTGTTCAATTTGTAATTTGTATTTATCTAAGTCGATGTATGTATCACCTATCTTACTTCACCTGATAGAGCTATGTAACACTCATGCCAGCAGGAGAGGAGCAACAAGAGACAATGAAAAGAGAGAGGAAGCAGGGCTATAAAACTGAGGAAGGACAGAGTCCATATGTACTTTCATCCAAAGGGGACAGAGCAATATGAATAAATTTCTCCAGTGGTGTCTTCCAGACACAGGCGAAGACACTTTGTTTGACTTTGCCCTATGCTTTGAGAGTGTTCACTTAGGTAGACCAACACACAAATACAGAAAGCAATTATTTTGTGAAACATGCTTCAAATAGTGAAATATTATTGACTATAACTCATATCCCATTACATACATATTGGTAAAGTGCAATTAATCATACAAAAACATTATAAATATTAGAGTTGTTAACATTTAAAATCTATATAAATGCTTTTGCAGGTAATTAGTATACAGAAAGCATTCCCTCAGTTAAGGAAAGAGAACACTTAAGGAATAGTACAGTAATCTTCTCTCAAAGGCAAAACTGTAAAGTTTTAGTGATGACACTGTCTCTGTAATAAATGTAGGCTGCCTGAGCTAAACACATAAGAATATATATAGCATGAACTTTTAAATAAAAGTTTGCTTGTTGCCCACAGAAAAATACATTTTTTTCTCCCTTTTCTTGCTTCTTCTGGTGCTTTCTGACTCCTGAATGCCAGGAAGTAGAAAAAGGAATTAATATTAAAAAATTACTGCCATTACATAGCAAATAATATAATATATAATGCCTCTGGCACCAAATCCTAGATAAGAATTCAGTCCACAGGAGGATCCTATTGGAAATGTTATTGTACAACTGCAGAAAGGGAGACACAACACTTGTTTTTGCTTCTAAGTCCTAGGGGCAAAAATAAAAATAGAAACTCCAGGGAGAGCAGGGACAAGACACCTCATAGGGTGAAGAACTGGGCTGCCTTCACCTCTTCCGTCTTGCAATGTCACAGTCGTCTGCTCCTGCTGATATCCTAAGGATGTGTCTATTGCCACTGGAAGGTCCTTGGCATAGCACAGTTTGAAATAAACACTGCCATTTGCCAGAGGGAAAAGATACTGAGAGTAATGAAGTGAAAGGATAAAAGGATAGACTTTCTAGCCATGTATATGTACCCTCATACTTTATCTGCAGTACTTCCACAACACCCAAAAACTTAATCTTTACATGTTCCTTGAAAAAAGAAGTGTACATAAACATACAGCAAACATGTTCCGAGAAAGAAAGATAGCTGCTAATAAATGAGCACCAATTAGGTGACAAAGCCACTGCAGGCGAAAGGACTGGAAAGTTCAAGATATGCCCAGACCGCTGCCTGTGATAAAGCTGCAGTTGCTACTGTAAATGCAGCAGTGCAGACCTGGCTTTGTGCTAACTGCTTCTTAGGTAGGTTTGGCAGCCCAAGGTGTACTTGGAGCTGCTACCACCAAGCTGCAGGCAGCAGTTGTGAGAGTCAATTTAAGACTTGCTTGAGCATCCTTCCAGTGTAGTGTGGCAATAGCACTAACTTTGATGTACTCTTTCGGATGTATTACAAAGGAATAAAATTATTGCATATAAAATAATGATTAATGCACACTAGATAAATGTGTGTCAGTTATATACCCCTTTGCACAAAACAGCATTAGGACAGTGTCAGTAAAATAGAAAACAAACACAACTTAGACTTTTGCAAGTGAGGCATAATTAATTGATGGATTTCCTCCTCTCTAGCACACATTATTATGCCAAACAAATCAGAAGTATTCCGAAAAAGGGCAGAGAAGAGAGTAAAAGAGACAAATCCCACATAGACACTGAAAAACACTAATGCTAAAGCAAACAGCAAAAACTGTCTTTTAACTGTTCAGATTTAAGACTACAGGCAATATATTTCATAGCTGTTTCTTATTTCCTCAATTGTTTGCAGTGGGCTGATCTCAGAAGCTGCCAGCATATTGGAATAGAGGAGTTCTCAGTATGGGATTTGATATGGGCAGTGCTAATGATGCTGGGAATGATCATCATAGCAAGCATTTCCCAGGTGCAAAGCAAGTCTATAGAAGCTGTTTGTGAGCACAGCTCTACTTTTGCCCTGAGATGTTGAGCAGTGATACCTCAACAGCTCAATCTATTACTGTATTGTTTTTGTAGTTTTTAAAGGTGTGAATATGACTTTCCATCTTTATAGCACTACCTTTTATTTATTGCTTGCATGAGTTGTTCCATTTCATTATCCACTAGCATAGTATATCTTTCTTGTTTTGACAGGGACTGTTCTGTTACAATTACCTGCTGTCATTGCAGTTCAAATGAGGGTGCTGGCAGCTGGACAGAGCTGTAAAGCAATACAAGTGAATTCTCCAACGTTGAAGGGTTTTTTGAAAATACAGGAAGCAATTAGCTATCTCTGTATTCAGAAGAGCACTTGTTTTGCAATGACACACGGCCAGCCAGAGGCTTGGGGCAGACAGAGCCTGGATATTTCCCAGACTTAGAGATGTTTGACTCTCTTATTGCATTTAAAAACTCATCTCAACCAGAAAATTTGTAACATAAAGGAACATGTGATACTTAGCCACAAAATAACATGGGGGTAAAATGCACCCAGCCTTTCAAGAGTGGTATTCCACATCATTCTTACAAGGGGAAACAAAAAGTTCATGACAGGTGTCAGAACTGACAGAAAGTGCATGTTCTGATGGGCTAAGCACCTCATGTCTCAGCTAACCTGAGTAGGAGTTTGCAGAGAACAGAAACTGCTCCTGGCTTACCAGCAGTACAGGTCTGCATCCAAAACCAGGAAAACGAAAGGGAGAGGATGCAGGAGATGGCAGCATGGGCTCATGGAGATCACCTGCTCCACTCCCAATGGATGGACAAGGAACTCCCTCGTGCCTTGTACAGTCTTTGACCAGTGGTAATCACGGGAGCTGGACTGATGAAGGAAAAGCTTAGGACATACGGGACACTTATCATCTCCTTAAAGATTTGTTCGCACACTGTAATTAAGAGAAAAAATAACAGCCTAATTTTCATAAATTAACAAACAGCACAGTATTTCAGTTACTTTTCAAAAAGATTACTAGAACACATTTGGAGGTTATGATAATCTCAAATAATACTACCATTAAACCAGACTTTGTAACCAAATGTGAGGTTTCACAAACAACTGAGTACAGACCAGAAGGCTGAAGCCATACACTAGAGACTGTGCTCCTACATGTGAGATAGAAGACCTGAAGAAAAAAAGGAATTTCAACTATAACATGATAACTGAAGCTAATCAAAATGTAGTACATTTAGCAGTTAGTACTTTCTGCCAAATTAATCTTTTATAAATTATTTGCCTTGGTAAGGCATAGAAATGCTTTTTGACATTATTTGCAACTAATTTCTACCGAGCTAGTAAGTCTAGAAATAATCATTACTATCTTAAAAATAAAAAATAACCCCTTACTAACTTGCTCCCTCTGCAAATTTACCTGTTAATCATAACTCCAATATCCTTTCCCTTTTGCAGAATATGCAGCACCAATGCAAATATTTTCCTTCTCCAAAGCAGCCTCGGTTTCATGGAAACCTGAGATTCCTGTAATTTTCCAGCCACTACAGTCCTCAAACATTTTACACTTGAACATGATTGTTAGATCCACCAGTTTTGTCCTTCATCTGTGTGTTCCTAACAGATGAGCTGGTTTTGTACCCCCTCATACACCTACAAATTAAACTCCTACATGCTCTCCTGCTCATAATGTGGTTCTTTGGGACAGCACTGCCATTACCTCACTAAGAGCAAAACCATTTTTCAGATGAGGTACAACAACCTCATCTTTAAACAGTAAACTGCAACTTACAAAACAAATGTGCATTAGTCTCAATATTTAGCTTAAACAGTCAGTACCACACAACACAACCTCAAGTGCATCCAATTTAATCATACATGGAAGAAATTCTTTCCAGGAAAAAAAAAAAGAAAGTGAAATTTCCATCAGAATTCTGGGGTAAGCTTGTGTTAAGGAAGAAGTTTTTGATAAGCCTTTACAGCTAGGTTCATTACTGACTGCCCCTTGCAGCACCAAAGAGTGCATAGGGTAACTATTCTCAAGAGAAGAATATAATTGCCACTTTATAAGCATAAATAAATGCTTAGGCAGAAAAAAAAAAAATAGTGAATGGTTTGTTCCCTAGAATTTAGACAGGACTATTACTTTTTTTCAACATAGGGAGCCATACTGTAGCCTCTCACTGGAGTACATGATCCAATAATGAGGCATAAGAATAAGGAGGCAAGTTAACCCATACCTCCTAAAGGCAATTAGGGTTCCTAAAAGTACTAACTGCCAAGATGTTTCTATTGACACTCTAATGATGCTCAGTAGACAGCAAATTCAGGAATAGCAAGAGCCATGCCTTTGAAAGGTAGAGAGTATGCTCCAGGCCCAAAACTACCACTCAGTTTATCAGAAAATATGGTGGCATTGGTGTCCCTGTGTACACAGCAATAAGAGTGTGCAGGGGTCAGGCTAAATCTCATCCTTTCCCTAACCCTGCATATTTTTTTCATGTGGTTAGTAATTGGTCTAAAATATTTAGATACATTTTCTAACACTTGCATGGTGATAGCAATGCTCGTAAAGCAGACTGCAATATCCAAATGTGCACAAGCAATAACTATCAACACTGCAGCAGCTGCTACCTTTCCACAGGGATTGATGTGCCACAGGGAAGGAAGCAGTGCTGAAAAAGAAGGTTTGGCCCATAAGTTTCTTCACAGAGATAAGAAATATACTTAGAACAGGCCAACATGGGTTTACTAATTCAGAGACAGGAGTAAACAATGTAGTGGTAAGGATGAGAGATTAAGCAATGGACTCATATAGCCAGGGTGGTCACAATGTGAAAGAGGCTTTGCCTGAGTAAAGCATATGCTCGTTTAAACAAAGGTCCTTACAAAGACAAGAGTTTTAGGCTTTCTTCTGTTAGAAATTTTTCTTCCTGAAGAAAAGAAAGAAAAAAAATGTGAAACAATCAAAAAACACCAAACAAAAAACCAAACAATAAAAACCAAACCCAACCTAGCATTTGTTACATACTCCAGAGCAAAAAGTGAAACTTTGGTTACGGTAGAAGTGTTTATTAAAATCTTCCTTTTTCTATTTCAGATGCTTATTAGTTGGAATACAAGGAACTACATGCAGGCTTTTATAAATTAAACTGCGCTGCATTTATGGCGGTTTATGATGCAAAGATCCCATTTTGATAATAATAATCATGATTATTGTTTTACTTTTGAAAAAAATGTGCCTTAATATGATGTTACTCAGTAAATAAGTCTCTTGCTTAGATTGTAATTTAATTTTTATAAAGAAAGTAGTAACTTAGAATTTGAGTCAGTTGCTATTGAAATATTTGCAGTGCTTTAAGTGCATCATTTTACACAGGATTTAATTTTGTATGGGTATCTATTCTAGGGAATCAATGCTTATTTTGTCTTTAGAATACACTGGTAGGTGATGTGTATGGCCCCCTGCATCTCCACTCAGGTGAAATCAGGTAACCGAATCACTATATCAAAACAGATCTAGTTACCCAACCAAGTTAACAATGTCATCCCAAACTGATCCCATGAAACATAACACTGTTAATTCATGATGAGATATTTGGGAAAGTGCATTCACATGGTGACTGATGTCCCTAGACACATGTTTCATTGCCCTGGCTTAGGGTCTACCATGCTTATCTGCAGGATACCCACTTCTACCCACTTCTGATTAACAAACTGTTGTATGCACTGTGCCTGTCTCTCTCCCCAGTCCTTTCTCTCAATGGCTATTGTCTTCTATTTCCTGAGAACTCACTTCTTCCTGGAATGAGAATTTGTGGGGTTTAAGCATTCTCTTTTATTTTAAGCCTTGGGAAGAGTAAGCACTCCTAGACTAGATGAAGTCAGGCATATGGTTGAGGGTTATTTTTTCCCTCACTCTGCTATTTTTCCTTAGGGAATGATATTTTTCCCATTGTTTTATCTCTCACATAACTTTCCTTTACTGTCCTCTTCTGATTTACCTCTTGGATATTAGGTAGGCTAACAATGAATACATAACCCACAAGTCATCCAATATTTTAAAGATACTATAAATACTACTGGCACCTCCCTCAATCTGCCCATTAGAGATATTCACCACTTTATCTTCAGTGATAGCCTACATATGAAACATCACCAAGTATGCTAGACAAAAGAATACCCAAGTTTAGTGGATAAATCAGAAAATTTAAACAATATAAACATAAACTCCTATACTTTCTGCAAACTTCCATTACTGATGGCAATATATTTTGAGATGAAGTCGTAACTCATACATCACAAATACCCAGATAAGCAAGGCTTGTAGCAATCTTCCTACCAAACAGCCAGAGAGCATACATATATGAATATCTTTTTGACAGTATTTTGGCTGGGGGAAGAAACAACATTTTTCTCAGGCTCATCAAAAAGCAATTGGCTTTTTAAGCACAGTGTTTCATCCATGGAGCTTTATTTAGGGGCTTTATGGGTTTCAGTATTTTACCATTGCGCATTGATGCAAACAAGTTGTTCTATGTATATTTCAAATTATGTCTTTGCTTATTACGAAATTAAATAGCCTGATACAAAACATGAAATTACATGCTTTTATTTCTGAGTAAACAGCATCTTCCTATAAAGTAACCTGTAACACAGTTATGGAAGGAAATTATTTCAGAAATGGCAATTCTCAGTTGAATTTGTCTGCTCCCTTTACAGACCGTCACCAAATCTTTATAGAAAAAGGTGAGTCTTTACAGTTTTTTGCTGTTGCAAGTACTGCATACACCTCTGGGAGCCTAAACATGAGACTCTTTATGAATCATTAGACTCCAAGAATTGCAATGAAACCCATTAACTGCATCCCAAATTCAGAAACCCTGCCACTGGTCATTCACAAGCTATAGAGAAAAACAATCTCAATTTGCAAGATTGATTTGCTAAGCCGATATCTGACAAAGCAATACATCTATCTGACATAGGAACAGCAAAGGCAGTCCATTTGGAGCCCTCCAGTCACCAATTTTACAGTCTTGTTTCAGTCCAGAGCTGCAGTGTCCTAGCAGCAACTTGGCCAGACGATCCTTGAACGCCCAGCAATTTAGTATCATCCATTGATTCACATCACAAAAGCCAAGGTAACCAATTGCTAAACCCCAGAGACAGTGGACCTGGGACCAGAATCTCACAAATCCTTACTTAATCATTTGGATTTCCAGGAAGGGAACATTTGAAGTCAGCCCAGTCAGACAAATGGGAGATTCACCCAGTCTGCCAGACAATGGTTGAAACAACTGCTTTAACCTTGCTGAACCTCATTGAATCAGAGCAGGTGAGTCTCATCTTCTAATCAATTTGTTATAAACAAGACTTTGTGGCAGATGTTTGTGTTCTGTCCTGTGAGAGAAGGGGACAAGTAAGGGGTGCACAGAACTGTACATGCACCATGGCCCTAAAGGCTGGAAGGTATTTACTATATCCTTGCATCAGATGACTGTCTAATTATCGTGGTCTGTGACCTCTTGCTCATGGTATTTGTCTGTTACAGCTAGTTAGCTGAACTGAACCACAACAATCATCTAAGCTGAACTGTAGGTAGGGATGTAATTGCCCACACCCTGCTACAACCCTAAAAAAAAACTTTACACTGTAGGATGGAGTGTTTCCATGGCCCCAGGCAGTGTCTCACTGACAATACTTCTTATGTTTAGTAACTACTTTCCTTTAGCAGCCAAGTTGAGATTCTGTATGTTACTCTCAGGGCTTTTGCTCTGTGACTTTTTAATGACTTGGCTATTAAAATCTGTAGACTTTGAATGCAACAAAGGTATAGCTTAAAGAAAAAATAAAAATCCCTGAAGCCCTACTATTGGTAGGTGGTAATGGCTGAGTTAAAAGAGGTGATACTTCTCAGAAAGGATCACTCAAAGGAACTTAGGAAACTCTGGAAACCTGAACTGTCCTTTAAAGAGAAGTTCCCAGCAGTGGGAGTGAAGTGTGACAAGACAGCCACACAGGTAGGGTGAGGTTCATGCAGATTGCAAGATAAACTGAACAGAGAGAGGAGGGATCAGAAGTAGCTATGAGAAGAATGTAAGAAATGAGTTAAAGATCAGAATGAGGCACACAGAATAACATGGGAATATTCTATTGAAAGTTCACAGACGTACATTTGATCAGGACTGATATGGATAGCAAGCCATAGACTCTGAAATTAAGAAAAAAACCTTTATACATAGGTCCAAGAAAAGAATAAAGCTACACTTTTTTGGACCAAAGAGAGGACAAAGCAAACTTAAGAGTACTAAAAGCCTGAAATTAAACTCTGAAAGACTGTAAGTATTGGTTTTAAAATACAGAACTAAAAAAAGGCACAGTATAAATATAAGCCTTGTTTCCATAACAGAAGACTAAACTTCCAGACTAGAGTCCCTTCATATTTAAGGAACTAGGCTGTGAACATCCTATAATAAAAACTCTCACCAGTGTATGTCAAACCAACTTCAGGTCTCTAGAGCAAGAGCTGTAACATTCAATAGAGGAAGAAGATGTTTCTAAATACACTTTAACGCCTGAGGAGGTCTGGAATGACACTTTTATGCCTCCAGGGATGCTGTGGAAATAGCTAACTGGGGTTTAGCAGAGGTAGAGTGTGCTTACCCTCTGTAGCTTCATACTATAGAACAGCAAATGGCTGAGCAAGAAATAAGCCCACATCTTCTCCTATGCCTGACACCTTTTAGTTTCTTCACCCTGGTGAAGTGTGAGCAAACTCCACTGTCTCTGGGGTGCAGAGGTAGAGCATGATCAGCTCTGGCAGGAGAGGAAAGGGGTCCCAGTTCAGCCACTGTGGTGCAGCTGTTAGCTACACCTGAGAAATTCTGTCTGGAAAGCTGTAACACTGGTACATCCTCAGCAGAACCCCTGACGTACAGCAGAAGATAGGAACCAGTAGGGGTTCTTATTGGGGGGGGGGGGGGAGGATATCAATGTGGAGTGAAGAGGTCAGCAAGTTACTTAAATACAGCTCTTTAAATGCTATTTGATCTATGTTTTAAATGCAAAACTCAATACTATTCCTCATTGCACAGGTTGCTAAATCTTTGCCCTCCATGGGTCCATGTGTAACTCCATTTTGACAAAACCTAACCCTTTCACAGGGTGACTACTTTCAATAAGGTCCTTAAATGATATGGTAGGATATGGGAAAGCATTTCTACAACATCCAGAATAGGAAACTTGTCATTGCTTATACCCAGTGACACTGAGCTAGAGGCAATCCCAGGCAAATGGGCTCGTAGCTTGTTGCCAGGGCAGCCACTTCTGTGTGATCATGTAACCTGAGGTCCTGCTGCATTGTACATGACCAAAGGACACAGGTCACCACACAGGTCCCCTTAGTTGTGTATTCCACCTGCTAAAAAAGGTATTCTTCAGCCTGGAGAAGAGAAGCTATGTGGAGACCTCATAGCAGCCTTCCAGTACCTGTAGGGTGCCTGCAAGAACGCCAGAGAGGGACTTTTTACAAGGGCATGTACTGATAAGAAAAGGAGTAATAGGTTCAGACTTAAAAAGAGGAGATTCAGGTCAGATATAAGGGTGGTGAGGCACTGGAACAGGTTTCTCAAAGAAGAGGTAAATGCTCCATCCCTGGCACTGTATAAGGCCAAGTTGGATGGGGCCTTGAGCAGCCTGTTCTAGTGGAAGGTGTCCCTGCCCGTGGCAGGGGGGTTAGAACTAGATGATCTTAAAGTCCCTTCCAACCTAAACCATTCTGTGATTCTATGATTCTGTGAAACCCAGCAGTATGAAAGGACAAAACTACAAGTTCAGACACATCTTAGGCACTTTCTGTTTTTTATTCTTCAGGATAAATACCCCAGCCATTAAAGCAGATGTGAACAAAGCAAAGACGGAGACAGAAGTCTCCATGGCTCTGTGGCTAACCTGTCATTTTGCAAATGACTGTTTATTTTAAATGGAAATATTTCTGACCTCAGGTTTGTTCAAATAGCTACAGCTAAGGTTAGTGATGCAATAGCAGAACCACTTTGTTCTGTTGTTCTGATGTTTATAAAACAGTTGAGGATTTCTGGTTAGTAATAAATTTCCACAGCTGTATTTCCTTTCTTTTGTGAAGTACTTTACTGAGGCAGATTTACCTTAGGGTAAAGGATGGGCAGATGGCAGGGATATGTAGGTCATGTGCTCTTCAAAGCTAATAAAGGAAACTCCTCCATGCCTATATATTGTCTGTCTCCTGCTGACTAAAGCTGAGAGTAACTATAAAAGCACTCATTGTAATCCGAAATATATCAATTTATAAACATACTGCCTAAACTAATTATTATGTTCAATTTTATATACCTCCTGTGAAAATAAATTTCCCGATTAAATAAAACAGAGGATCTGATCATCCAAAATAAGAAAGGAACACAATCATAGAATCATAGAATAGTTAGGGTTGGAAAGGACCTTAAGATCATCTAGTTCCAACCCCCCTGCCATGGACAG
>JANRGW010035480.1:0-15159 GCA_024733675.1 Psilopsiagon aymara
AGATAGGATGAGAAAGTTGGGGCTGTTCAGCCTGGAGAAGAGAAGGCTGAGTGGAGACCTCATAGCAGCCTTCCAGTGTCTGAAGGGGGCCTATAGGGATGCTGGGGATGGACTGTAGTGAGAGGACAAGGGGTAAGGGGTTCAAACTTAAAGAGGGGAAGTTTAGATTGGATATGAGGAAGAAATTCTTTACTGTGAGGGTGATGAGGCAGTGGAATGGGCTGCCCAAGAAAGCTGTGAATGCTCCATCGCTGGCGGTGTTGAAGGCCAGGTTGGACAGAGCCTTGGGTGATATGGTTTAGTGTTAGTTGTCCCTGCCCATGGCAGGGGGGTTGGAACTAGATGATCTTAAGGTCCTTTCTAATCCTAACTATTCCATGATTCTATGACTCTATTCTGCAACGTGTGTGCCTCCTCTTCCTCCATCTTTGTTAACTGTAATAAAGAGCAAGGCTGCATATTAGCTCAGGAGAATAGAATTTAGGTCTCCTCTAGTTTCAGATTATGCAAATTTATAATCCATGTATGTTTCGTAGTGTGCTATTTCTCTAGAAACAGTACATCTGCTAAAACATCAGGTTGGTTTTACCCACAATGAAGAAAAGTTATTCCCATGTTTAAACCAGAAACATACAAAATATTCCCGTAATTAAAGCATCTTGTTGGTTTTACCCGTACTTCCAGTCTTCAAAATTTTTTCAGAAAACTGCAGAAATGCATGCAATGCGTAAGAATGCAAACTAAATGAGCTAAATCAACTCAAAGTTTAATTGTTTTTAATACCCAAACTATGAGAGGGAGAAGTCAAAAGCAATTCATTTTGTATTTGATCTACAACTGTTTTCTCTGGTGCTTAACCACGCTGGGATCTTACTGAGGTAAATACACTGTACCCCACCGAAGGGTAGTATCCTGTTGTTAAAAGATCTAAAGAGGCATGTAACAAATAAATTGCTCCAAATATTTTTTAAATAAGGGCATTTAAATATCTCCCATTGACAAATAAAATAAACAAAAAAAAAAACCCAACAAACCCAACCAACAAACCAAAACCAACCCTATGTTTTCTTAATAACAGAACAAAACCAAAAAATTAAAGTTGGGAAATTCTGCTCCCAAATTCAGTGTCAAGGTTGGCAGCCTTACTTGTGTAGCTCTAGACAGATACAAGCAGAAACATTACACACACATTTATAAAAACACATGTACATGAAACACCCAGCAGAATCTCTGATAATCACCAATCAGCATGTTGAAGGGAAGAACATACAGTTAATGCCTCATGAAAGGTTAAGTGTCTTATGATTGCATTAACATATTTCATTTTGCCCAAAACACTTCTTTTGAAGAGAAGTGTTTCCATTGGATAGACTCCTTAAGATTATAATGAAAAATAAGTTTTCAGAAAGAATTTAAACTGGAATCTAAAAAGTTGACAGAAAAGCAATATTCCACATGCTCTGGTCTAGTAATTCCTCTATGGAAAGAAGAGCAGAACAAGCTCTTCAGCTAGCACACTTAGATTCTGTATGAAATATGCCGGCATATGGTTTCCTGCAACTTCCATAAACAGAAATGGAAACTGTCTTTCAAGAGCTGTGTCTGGAATACTTGCAGGCACTACCCAACCCATCAGTCTAATGTGGAATGAAATAAAAGGCTGAAACTTAGCAAAGGGAAAACTCAAACAGAAATAGGTAGCTTTTTGTTTGCTATTTAAGCACCCATCTTCAGCATAACTATCCTTTCTCATTCTTTTTTGAAAGGGAACTGGCTGAAGTGCCTGTTATTGTGTGTAATTGCACAGAAACTAGGTAATCTTTGCAGATATTGGCACCATTTTAAAACATGAGAGAGATGTAGTCTGGGAGGAAAACAGGGCAGCATGAAGAATTCTGTACTCCGGTTTTCCTAGTCCGAAATACTTTGTGTCAAATTCAGTATCATGCCCTAATGCTTATCTGGTACCTGCAATATATTAGAAAATGCTTACAACATATGTAACATTTGCCTTATGCAACATACTGATTCTCCTTGCCTCTTGTTGAGATTAAACACTGTATTTCGTAGGAAGGCAAGGTCACTCTCGCTCTAAACACAGGCCACAGATTTCTAGATAAAGGAAAGCTCTTCCATTTAACCGCATATAAGACTTGCTGTGAATTTATGCTAAGCCAAATAGGTTTCTACTATTGGATTGGGGGTTTTTATTCAGACCCTAACTTCCACATAATAAATGAACTTTTTTTTTTGCCATGTTTGAAAAGCATTTGCACACAAGGTCCAAGGCAGCCTTGCTAAACTGACAACTGGCCTAAGCAAAACGTGCAGGTTCTGGCTCTGGGCAACTTTTTTTCTCTCCAAAAAGCAGAGCCATGCACTTACCATAAAAGTGAGCAAAACCTCCCTAGATAACTCTTTAATTTCTGTACATGGCAGAATCAAGCAAAATTTTAAACCTAGCTCCCTATCCCAAACCAAAGAGCAGGGACAGCAAGAGAAGAACCTACTGGCTCCAGCTGCTCCCTTGCTGCTAGCATGGCAAGACAGCAGCAAAAGTGTGCTGGGCACTTTTTTTCCTCACCTAAGGAATTTACAAGCACTCCTAGTAAGCTGACAACTGCCACATGTTACATACTAGTAGCTTCAGACCTCAAAAACTTCACAAGGCATAGAGGATTTGGTTTCCCCTCTTGTCATAAAACTTCCATGAAATTTAAATTAAAGAAGCCCTGTGACAACAAGGTTAAACAAGTTTAAAAAGATAATCATGAAAACAAAAATTTAAACAAACAATTCTAATTCTATGGTGCCCAGCATAATTTTTTTTTTAGTTGTGTACCTTATTTCTCTTATGCACTGCACATGTCTTTAAGCGAGATGGAAGGAAGCAGACTAGTCCTTCTGTCAACTCATGGAAGTACACATATTCCCATACACACATATACCTACTCATTCCTTAATTCAGCTTTTTATATTTACCAGGAAGAGTTAATTCTTGTTATAAATAGTTTATTGTAAAGCTAAATGTTCTGATCTCAAGTTACACCTTTGTCCAGGGCAATGGAATCACAAGTGTAGAACTATTCAAGAAATAACCTAACCAAATTAAAGGCTTCCCTACAAAGAGCTTAAAATGATACTTCGTGAGAAACGCGTGCCAAGCATCTTCTGTCCTTCACTGCAGGGAATAACTCGGTCTGCATTTGGCTTCAACCCCTCAGGTTTCAGCCACCCATCTATCACTACCTCCCTTTTTCTGGGGTAATCTGCTCTGTATTTAGAAGTATCTGCACACTAGCCTCCTAATTGTCATCTACCTCAAGAAAGTACCTCTTGTTGACAATGGGGGATGGGATGGTTCTACTCAAACAGAGAAATACTTGCCTAGCTAAGCACAAACCCCTGCCAGCAGCATCTGCAAAACTGTAATAAAATGACCTCTCCAACTTATCCTTCCAAAGAAACTGTATTTAGCTGCAAACAAGTGGCAAGAATGTTGTTTAGTATAACCTACCTTTATAAAATATGTGATCTGCAGGCATACTTGCAGTCTTACCTAGATGAAGACAGCATAGAAAGTGATGGTAATTTAGGTCAGTAGCATGGGGATCTCACCTACAGCCAGTGCCTTTGCATAGGTTTGTCCAGTAAAGGATTCCAGATTATGTGGCAACTGACTCATTTCAAGGACACACAAACAGAACAGCACCTCTATCTTCCCCTGTCTGGCAGGATTCTTCTCAACTGGAAACACTTCATGTCTGCCAGGCAAAAAGGACTCATTGTATGCCATGCCTCAGTTCTGCTTCAGACCATGTACAACAGTCACCATTAGAACAGCTGCAGTGTCTGAGATGGCAGCACAGAAAGCTACAAACCAAACTGCATCCCAAACACATTCCCAAGCCCACTTCACATACTGAGTCTCACAGAAACTCTAATCTTCAAGGTGATTACTCTGACACAGCTTGATTATAAAGGGAGAAGAGACAGCACATTAAAAACATCAAATCAGCTACAGGGAAAATGTTGCCTGATCCTAGAAAATTACTTTGTCGAATTACTTATTCTGAAATTCTGGCACTTACCTAATAGATTTTGAAAAGAGATTTGTTTTAGCAAAACTTAGTTTAAACAGGGGCTTTTATGCAGGGTCATAAATGCAACTGCTAGCTGCAGAATTAGATGAGTACAGGTTGCATACATGGATATACAGTAATATATCCATGAATATATACTAAGTTTATTAAATGAAAAGATGCAACAAACCAGTTACTAGCAATAACAAAGATCAGAAATGTGAATGACTTAATATGCATGAAGTAATATTTTTTAATCTTAAAGAGCTTTAACAACAGCTTTAGAGCTTCCCCTGCCTCTTCCAACTCTGTTCACACTATCTTTCTAGCAACATCAGCTGTAAGCAGCTCTACAGCAAGGTGCTAATAAACTCTGATGCTTTAAAAGCCTTTAAGGCGCAGCAGGCAAAAACCAAAAACTGGTAAGAGGCAAGGGGAATGGAGGGGGTGAAAAAGAATCCATCCTGAAAACCATCAATTAAACAATAAAGATTTAAACTTCAACCTTGCTACAAAAATATCAATTATTTAAACTGTGTTATAAAGATATAATCCTAACACATATGAATGCAAGGAATTCTATTTTTTAAATTAAAGCACATATGTAATTAAAAGGATTAAATTATTTTTCATTATTGAACTATTAAAAGCATTTAATTGCATAATGTAAACTGTACCTTAACTGAAAATATTGGGAAACCACTAATACAAAGTGTCCCAACTTTATCTTTTGCAGGTCTTGATCTGAGCATGTAATCTTACCTATACAGAATCAAAACCTCCCGTAGTGCTTCATACACACAGATTAAGATCTACGGTTTTCCTTCTGAGCTCCTATCTGGCCATTATCTGTATTTTACAGAAAGAAAACTATGACCCAAGAAGTTTAAAATTACTCACCTAACAGTCACCCCACAAACCAGTGTAAAGTAAAGTCATCACAAGCATCAATGGTTAATATTTGAACCAAGATTTTTTGCAAACCAGCTCTCCCACCACAGATCACGATGATGCTTGCTGCAGCCATGCACAAACTGTCAAGCAGCCCACAAATCTAAGTAACTTTAAATAAATTTTAAAAGTCATCCTCTTGGAGATACATTTAGAATCCTTACAATCCCTTCCACCACCCAGTTTTCCAGGGAAGATGTGAACATGCGTATTTCCACACATTTGGCTACAAAGTTGGGCATGTAGTTAAACTTTCTCAGAAAAAAAAGTACTTCCCTATTTTTCCTTGGCAGCTTCATTTTTAAAGTATAATTTCACAGACACAGTAATGTGTTACATAGAAGCAACACAGTTTACAAGACTGAGGCAACCGTCTGACTATAAGTGAAACAACCACCCCAATGCAAATGCAAACTTAAGCTTCTTCACGAGAATTCTGTTGGCTGGAAAAGGCACTAAGTCACATCTGGTACTCTTCACATCTGTATTCCAAGAATCCTGTAATGAACATGCCTTAAAAAAAAAACCCAAAACAGTCCAAAACATTCCTCCATGTCTAAAATCCCTATACTAAACCAGTGGAGATTTTTTATATGTAGCTTCTCAAAGTAGCACTGGAAATTTGAGAGAGGATAATTGATTCATTACCTCTATTTCTACCATATTTCTTTTTTTATTTTTTGCTCCCCATTTCAAAAGGCATTGTTTAAATTGCCCTAATCTGCAAACAGCAACAATAAGTGTAGCAAATACTTGACAATGAAGATGTAAAGCCTCTAAAAACCTGTTACCTTAGTAACCATGGGAATGCAGGAGAATAAGAATACACGGAGTGTCAGGACATCATTTTGGATTCCACAGGGTTTGGGTTGAAATACAGTCAGCTTTCATTAGCTTTTTGTTTTTCCCAGTAGGTCCTTGGACTTTGAAACAAAACCTGAATGACAGCTATGAGCAATTCCAGCCTCTCTCCTGATTAGCCACACCAAACAAAATAGCTCTCTTCACAGTGAGTCCCACACACACACACACACTTTGCACCCAACAAGCTTTGAAACAAATGTTATTTATGCTGCTGACCCCTCTGGATATCACTAATAAAGCACATTCCAAAACGAAGAGTAAACCAAAGAGCCACTTTCCTGGCACTTAATAGATAATTCACTTTAAACAAACGTCCTGCAAGAAAAATAAAAAGCCAACATACCCACCCAAGACATTTCTGCAACCCCGCAGTTTATTTATAAGCTTTAAAGGGTATGTTAATTTGACACCAACACTAAGAATTCAGCTCCTCACTTCAGTAACACCGTATTTCCATTTTACTCATGGAAGGGGAAAAGAAAATAAAGAAGACCACCCCCACCAAGGTCTGTTGGGAAGCCTGTGGTCAAGACAGAACAGAACAAAGATCTCCCAACCGCTGGCTTTAGCTGGCTTAATTCCAGGTCCGTTCCCTTGTTCTTTACTGCTATCTGGTCACTTGGGAAAACAATCGGGGGGGGGGGGGGAAGCTCCAGGCAAAACCACTGGAAAAATGAGCAAACAACTCGAAACATGTGGATTATGTTAGACCCAGCCCATCCTACAACACCGAAGTGCTCCTTGAACTTTACATACAGCTTTATACCCATGAGTACAAACCAGGGCTACGACGGTAGTGTTGGAGAATGGGAGAAAGGGAGGGGAAGGAAAGAAGCATTTTTTGCTCAGTAAGAGGGGAAAAAAATAAAATGTAGAAATAATGGGCTGCTTGGTCATCATGTGATGACAAAAGTCTTCACCTCAAAAAGCCTGGAGGGCAACAGTAGTCCAGAGACACTGACCTTACCTTGCCTTTCAGTTCTCTTTCTACTGATAAGGTGTTTCTTTTCCATTCACAGAAATTGCCATTCCAGAACACCACTGATATGTGTAAGAGCTTTTGCCTCTGTCCATTTGTAGTCTTCTGCAATCTTTTACACACATGAACAGCAGTACCACAGCAGCAACACTCATTTTACATGCAATAGCCCAGATTATATTTTTTTTTGACATTATGCTATATCAATGTCTGGATCATGTTAGACACCACTAATAAACAGCAAAGTTATACCCTTAAAACACTGCTAATGGGGCAAAACAGCTGCCTATCTCCAGGCAACAGCAACTTCCAACTTAAATAAAACATAGTATCTAGATAAAATCCTCTTACTTATTGTGCATTGAAGGACACTTCTTGCATGATCCATTCGCACGTTTTGTATATATGTAGAGAGAGAAAGGAGTTGCTATTCCCCACTCCTGAGTGCAATCAGGTGTCCAGAAACAGGATTATCTCTACAGTACTACGCAAATCCACAACAGTAATGAGGCAACAGGTTATAAAAAAGCACACTTTATCCAGCCATATGCAAAAAGCAAGGCCATCTTGGGTTTTGTGACATTAGCTTAGACCTCAGTTGTCCAATTTCCAAGTCCATCAATCCCTTCTTGTTTTGGTCACTCAGTTCTCTGAAGCAATGGGGAAAAATAAGCACAATCACAAAACATTTTTTAGGAGAAAAGCATGTTAGAAGAAACTACAAGTTCTGAAAAATCAAAAAAAGCTTCCTAAAATATTCATTTAAATTCATTTTTTAAGCATACTATCCACTTTCAGAATCATATTATTAAAATCAGGTGTGAGTTTACCTGTATCACCAAAAATTCTATTTCTTCCATGCTTTCCTTTAAACTATCACGTCTTGCTTCATATCTTTAGAATGGTTTCGCACATGGTCTCTGCCTAGCCTTGACTCCTGCCCTCAGCAGAGTCAACTTGCTCGCCACTACTGCTTGGCCAGCCTGTCAAAAGGTTCCTTCAGCAAGGAAGAAGGCAGATTCTCTCCCAGCAGTACCTATATCCCAAATGACTCACCTATGAAGAAGCAGCAATGCAACCTAAATTAATTTAATTTGGTTGATTTAATCTAATCTTCATGAAGCTTCTCCATGGATCTTGCTCCCTCAGTGTAAAAGATGAAAGAAATGACTAAAGCAGCAGTTAGATGTAGTCCCAGAAATTTCGATCTTTTATGGAGACTGCCACCAACTGCTAAGCCATCCCACCACCCACAGCTTTCATTCAAGAGGCATGCCCAGTAACCAGAATACTCCAGGGCAGAACTGATTGTAACAACTGTGTTCCTGCAACACACTCCCAGAGACTTAAAAATAAAGCCTCCAGACGTGGCCTAAGTGAAGCAGCTCAATCAGTAGCCAAGTCAATGCAAAGCAAAGATTAGAGGATAAGCACAGTCCCATATGCCTAAGGCCTGGAGATTTTCTAAAGGCAAGCATTTACCTGGGGAATAGCTTCTAACAGAAGAGGGCTGTGATGGACTATGAAGTAGCTGGCCATTTATTCCCATTGAGGACATGGGGTTTTTTTCTTTCCGTTTAAGCTTCAACTTCATGGCTTTAGAAGCCCATTTGCTGGGAACAAAAGGCTCCCTAGAAACCTTTGCTTTGTTGCTTCCTCTCTGGAAAGCCTGCCAGTGGTACCAACTGCCATACCTTCCTATGAGAAGGGAAGCCTGGCACTTCCACCTTCGATGAATGTGGTTTTGGAGCTGGGGAGGAAAGGATTCTTCTCCTTACAGTAAAGAGTGATTGCTACAGTGCCCAAACTCTCTCCTGCAAACTGCAAACATGCCTTATTATCACAGGAGAGAAAGATTTCTCAAACTCATACTAAGGACAGCACCACTATCAGCTCTGTAAGTGGAGGCTGAGTCAGAGCTGCAATAGGAGCATTGTAACAATGACATAGGAACTCCCCCAGGATGGAAAAGCAACTGATCAGGATTCTACCTCTCTGCTCCCCCTCCCAAAAGAAAGCCCCTGCAGAACATCCTGACATTGAATAGCGTTGCTCAGACTCTGGTTGACTGCATCCGGGAGAAGGCAAACAATATATATAAACAATTCCATCCTTGCAACAGCAACATGAGAAGGTGAGCACAAGCAGATTCCAGTCTTCCGCCTTCCTCCCTTTCTAGAATTACTGCCCACCCTTACGTAAGGTAAGCCATAGGCACTGTGCGTTCTGACTGGGAGATCTGTAGCTGCATTTATCTGGGAACAAAGGATACATCAGATCAGTTTTAATGGCAGAAGTGCAGTACAACCTGACCCAAGAAAACACAAAATAACTGCAGGTCCATATTCTACCTGCTCTGTCATCTGCAAAGGCCATGGACTTAACCGCTCACCTTAGATGCTGGGAAAATGGGACTTTTTGTGAGTTCCCTACAATATGAGCTTAGTAATAGTCTTTTAAGGGAACAGCAAAAATCTGTATCAGAACCACCACATCAATTTCTCCATGCCAGACACAAAACACCTGTTCTAGATATTTGGAACACAGTCTCAAGCCTGAAATAAAAATCCCAAGTTCTAAATTTTAACTCGCCCTCACAGAAACTCAGTTCTGCAGGAAGAAAAAACAAAGCAGTTCTCAACCCAGTTCAGAACAGCTCCTTCACTGCCGAGTTGAAACTCACTGGTCCCCAAACATCAACCTAGTTGGCAATAGTTCTACAAATGTTTTTTTCACCTCAGTGTAATTTTGAGACAGACTGAAAATATCCAAAGGCATGTTGGAGGTACCTATTGCTTTCTACCAAAAGAAGGGCAAAAGGCAGCACATATGCATGTTTCATTAATTTTACAAAAGCAACATCTGTACAGCTGTCCAGCTTACAAAATTTCCAAACTAATCCCAAAGTAGGACCTCTCCACCTGAGAAAGGCAGCATGCTTAAAACTGACATATATATCACAACCCGTTGGGAACTAATTGAAGAATGGATTCTACTCAGTACTGATCACTTCCACCCCTAGGTGTTCCACTGCATTTCTCAAGCTCAGTGTGTCACTCAATGGTAACCTGGATCAAGTAATTCATCCACCTAAAAAGAAACATGGAAAAATTACTTGTTTTTCAAGTGGATCAGTTCCTCTGCCAGATGCCAGCACGTACAAAACAAACAGCAGCAAAATGGGGGGAAAAGCTGAGGGTGCCGTGAGGAAATGGGCGACCAACAAGGAGGATGCAAAGGCTAGTCAACCAGCAAACCACAGTGCTGTCACAAAGGCTCATTCACCTGGTTTTATATGACCCTTCCTTATTAAGTCAAATCACAGACTTTTAATTACCATATGCAACTTTAAAAGGAAAGAAGGTAAGAAAAATCGCACAAGTATGACCCAACATCCACAATATCAATATTCAGTAGGCACCTTGCCACCAGCTTCAAAAAGATCTGAATCTGCCATACATCCAGGACCATGTTGAAAAGCTGCAGAAAACAGCCCTTCTACCTGTGGAAAGCAACCCGGAGATCACGTGAGAAAAACAGAAGAGAAAGGGAAATTAACTCTTCTAACACCGCCTGCTCTGTGAAGTGACTTTTGGGAATTACCTCCAAATTCCATCTACTGAGTGATAAGTAGCCTAAACTCAAATAAGCAAAGACCGGTAAGATGCCAAGACATTTGCATTGAAACTCTTTCCTTTCTGCCTTCCTCTGTAACACAACATCATGGAAATACTCCAGGAAAGAGTTTCACTGACTGAAGGAAATAACAGTGACTATCACTATCCTATTGCATTTTGCATTGAGGGCCTTCACACTCCTTTTACAGGTATTACCTGTCTCCTTTAGACACATATACCTTACTTTTCCTCTAGCAAAGAGCTGGATCTATGAACCTCTTCTCTACAAGCTGAAAATCAGGGCAAGGAAATAAATAGTATGGAATACTCAACAAGTAACAGCAGCTACAGAGTACATGCACGAATCTGCATGTGCATGCACCTTGTGCCCTGCATGCATAAAGCAATAAAAAAACAAAACAAAAAAAAGGATAGGCTTCTGCAATATAAATAAAGCGGATGATTGAAAAATAATCTAATCTGACTTCAAATCTATCCAGCACCCTACTACTAAGCAAACATCAGGAGGGACTCAAATAGAGAATGGTTTTCTGACAATTGAGCAAGAACAATAGCAAATATTTCATTTGCAATTAAGAACCTGGGTTTTGTTTTCACAGAAACTGGGGGGATTTCTTCAACAGTGACTTCTATTAACTTCTGCTCTCCCCTCATCACCAAAAGGCTCAATGGGCCCAACACCATGGCTGCTTTTTCCCAACAATTTCAGACCAAAAAAAGGGCATTATTGCATCCTCTTTAAAAAAATGTTTCAATTACACTTGCCTACTATATGGATCTGCATTCTTCAAAAGGGAAGAGACCAAAATAAAACCACCACACAGATAAATAAGTCCCAGCAAAACCACAGTTAGTGGCCTAGTTACAACCACAGCCCCTTGAACATTAAAAAAATAATAAAACTAAAATTAATAGGTCTGTTTTGTCACCACAAACCAACCTGCTGATTAAGGGCAATGGCACCAACAGTATTCTTATCTGTAAAGGGTAACAATCAATTGTTTGACAGAAACAAAGGAGAGCTCAACAGGAAATCAACCAGCTTGGGACAGATGGCCACTGAATCAAGTTTCACCCCTCCCCTCTCCAAAAATAGGCTTAAGAGGCATTTTCTGTTACCAAGCAACAGCCCAAAGGAAGGCATAAATCTTTCCCTATGTGTTATTCCCCTCCTCCCCAACACACACACATTTCAGTCTCCTAGGGCAGTATGTTTGCAGGTTTGTTTATTTTCTAAATCACAGGTACAAGGATTTATTCCCTGCAATGACAATGTGTTTCTGCATGCCCGCTAGCCGCTTTGCCTTTTTTTAGGCAAGAAGGTGGCTAACTGTAACCATGCTATGACAGCTACCATGAAGGTGGGTTACAACCAGGGGTACAGTGCTAGTCAGCAACCCTGCCATGTTTGGCCAAGGTTCACTGGCGACCTGAGAAATTAATCACTAGAGGAATGGAATTTCTGATGATTGTTTTTACATAAAACTGGCATGACCCTGATCACACTCTGAAAAAAGGAGGTGACCTTTAAAAGTCATCATGAAACCCTGTACCTGCTCTAACCCATCAAAATCCATAAAATTCAAACCTCCCAAAAGCACCAGGGTACTTCAATGTAACACACAGAGCAGCAGACTTTCAAATAATCTGAATTTTCAGACCATTGATTCTTTGGTGCATCGACCACCCTAAGTGAGCATCAGCTACTTGAAGTATGGGATGAGTAGGCGAAGATGATGAACATTTACTGCTCTGCTAGGCCAGGGGAAGAATGAAGGGGAAGGGGGGCTGAAGAAGAGAAAAGAGACCCGACTTGGCTGTTTGTGGAGATCTGGGAGGAGGGGGAGGGGAGCAGAGAGCCGGGGGTAAAGGACAGCGGCTCTGAAATTCAGATTAGCACCCAGAGAACAAACCGGTTTGTTTGACACCACTGTCACCCCCCCATCATACAACCTGGTAACAGGCCAGCAGGCCACAAAAGGAGATGCAGCTAAATTTAGCCATACAAAGAGTAACCTGCAATAAAATTAAAAAAAATAACAATAAAAATAAAGGTTTACAATTATGACCCTCGCAAAAATTAGATGGGGAAGAAAGTCTCACTTTGGCAACAAACTGGGTAATCATCCTTTAAAAGCACAGAGCCTGGATTACCACTGACACATACTTAGACTACTAAAACATATGGCCAAAAAAAAAAGAAAGAAGAGAGGGGTATAGGGGGAGGGGAAAGGTTGTGACAGCATGTGGCCTGCAAACACTTTATTTAATCCTTCCTCAACTAACTCTTGCATTATCCAGCTGAAAACCTTCCGCTAGATGCGACATAGCCTATTTTCACCAGGTATTTAATATACTCCTTTAATACCACTGCAGATACCAGTTAGCACCACTTCGGTGGGTAAACAGAGCCCTGCATGCAGGCTGCTTCACAGATGAAGGGCCTTGGACTTTCAAATCCATTTCAGCACAAAGCCATCTTGGTAGAGACGTCGCCCCAGCACAGGGCAAACAGATCTCACAGGGAAACCAGAGACTGAAAAGTTTAAATTTAATTAATTAAAGTTAAGTTAATTGAAATTAAAGAGAAGGTTTGAACACAAAACCCAGATTAATAACCGCATGTGTACCAAGAACACAATTTGGTTTACTATGTCTAAAACTTACTGACTGAAGCATGAAGCTCAGCAGTCTAAGGTCCTGACAGAAGACTCGAACTAAAGACCCTGTAGGCTCAGCCATAGAAGGCAGTAATGGCTAATCATTGTAGCCCTTGAAAACTCAAGGACAACTACCATCCTTGGTTTAGGGATGGGGAAACTGAGGCACACAGACACCATGTGTCTTAGCAGGAGAATCAAGAAGTAAAACCAGATCTTCTCCAGACCCTAGTCCACACTGTAATATCACCCTGAGTGTTCAAATGAAAGTGAGTTGTTATTTATGTAAATTCATGGCCAACATCAACATTTTTACAGCTGGTTTCCCTTGCCTCTTCACAGCTTAGTGACAGCCCTGTAGCTGAAATGCAGTTCTTCACTGAAACTAGTTTCTTTGATTAGGCAGGCAACAATAGTTATCCCAGGGTTATTCAGGAATGGATATACCCATTTTTCTAACACATCAGAATCTGGCTACATAAGACATGAAAAAAGCTACATGTTTTTCTCTAGTGCATGTTAATAATTTGGTTATAACATATTAAATGAATTATGGACTGCAATGGTTTTGTTTCTTTTGAATATCAGTGTAAAAGGTGTGAAATGTACCATGGCAACAGAAGCCCCATACACTTTACATGTTAGAAATCCATCATATGGGGAAAACCCCCTACACTGCAGTTTTGCATAAGCATTTATCATTTAAGAAGAGACTTTTTCTCTTACATTCACAAATAGATGTCCTTTACATCACTGTCACAATAAGAGAGAGATGACCATGTAGGAGGGGAAATAAACTTTGTTTCTTTTTCCCCTCTTAAGTACGTCATCGTGCTTTTCTTCACTGTCCAAAGAAACTTCTGTATTCCTTGGCCAAGGTAGAATCCACAGGCATTTTGCATGGTTTTGGTTGAAATGTAAAAGGACATGAGTTTACCTCAAATCTCCCTCTATTCTATGACTCTGTGAAGTGAGGACTGAGGAGCCTACTTTCCAGTGTCTTTTTCTTCAAAAAAAATCACAACAGATTTTCTTCGGATTTTATAGCTCTCAAACTGCTAGTTTAGAACTTCAGGTCTTTAACTCAATCTGTTATTATATTAACTTTAACTTGACTCTTTACCTTGAACTAAGTCATTCTCCGTTCAAGCAAATTAAATGGATGTATCTGTTAGATGATCCAAACAAATCCTCCTCTTTTTTGCCAAGGAACATAATAGCAGTTGGCTGTATTCAGAACACAAGAACGCTCCTCGTTTACCTCTGAGCTGCTCTGGTCAGATGCACTAAACTTAAGCTAAAGTTACAAAAACATGTTTTTGCAATAGCAAGTAACACAGTAGTAGCAGAAGTGGAACCCAAAGATCAACTGAATACAAAAATCTCACTAAAATTACAATACTGCTTCTCTCCAATAAATGATAGGAGGAGTAACAGAACAGGTTGTGCAGAGAAGAGATTCAGAGCAGCCCTGTGGAGAAGGACTTGGGGGTGTTGGTCGACGAAAAAAAGAACATGAGCCGGCTTCAGTGTGCGCTCACAGCCCAGAAAGCCAACCATATCCTGGGCTGCCTCAAAAGGAGCGTGACCAGCAGGTCGAGGGAGGTGATCCTGCCCCTCTACTCTGCTCTTCTCTCAGGAGACCTCACTTGGACTACTGTGTGTAGTTCTGGTGTCCTCAACATAAAAAGGACATGGAACTGTAGGAACAAGTCCAGAGGAGGGCCACGAGGATG
This sequence comes from Psilopsiagon aymara, assembly GCA_024733675.1. NCBI lineage: Eukaryota > Metazoa > Chordata > Aves > Psittaciformes > Psittacidae > Psilopsiagon > Psilopsiagon aymara. The sequence continues at coordinate 14,911 of JANRGW010035480.1, forward strand.
ATCAGGGGACTGGAGCACCTCTGGTATGAAGACAGGATGAGAAAGTTGGGGCTGTTCAGCCTGGAGAAGAGAAGGCTGCATGGAAACCGCCTTCCAGTATCTGAAGGGGGCCTATAGTGATGCTGGAGATGGACTGTTCATTAGGGACTGTAGTGATAGGGCAAGGGGTAATGGGTTTAAACTTAAACAGGGGAAGTTTAGATTGGATATGAGGAAGAAGTTCTTTACTGTAAGGGTGGTGAGGCACTG
>JANRGW010035480.1:20458-36491 GCA_024733675.1 Psilopsiagon aymara
GGGGGGGGGGGGGGGGGGGGGGGGGGGGGGGGGGAAATCCACTAAATTAAAAGCATAATTTAACTATCAAATTCCCAGAAAAGATCTCCTTAGGCTTCCTTACGTCCAGAGACTCAAGAGTATACAAGAAAGCAAGTTTTGAAGTTGAAGGTAGCGTTATAAAAGAAAGGAGGGGAAAGGAGCCTAGTATCTCTCAAATATGTAGAATATTGAAGGAAGATGCTTCATATGCACCTTAATACTTCTTTATGAAACCAAATTTAAATGCTGTATAGCTCTTGAGAAAAACAGCATCCGAAGCCTTCTTCCAAAGAAGGCTTCTCATTTCTCTGACATCTTGGTGGTGTGCACCCCATTCAACAGAGAAACTAGTCTGCAGAGTGAGGATGCAGCAGAATTCAGTGCAAAAATGAGAGGTACTAAATGTTCAACTGCATTTGCCATTCTAAATGCATCAGTTTAAATAGTCGCTCATCTAACTAATCTTAACAGCTTCATACTAGACATTCCAGGGAAGTCCTATTACTTTTGATGAGATGCACAGATGAGTTTTTATGTAAAAAAAACCCCAAAAACACCACACTGAGTATCAGAGTGCATATCAGACCCACAGTAACATTCAGTAACCAGTAACTAACTTCTTCACTTCCTTCTAAGTGCTCTGCTCAGGTTATGCCAATGGCCTTGAAAAGAGCTAATTACAGACTATTATGGAGATAGGAGCCAGAACAAGAGAATCTTTGCACAGCATTTATAGAACTAGTCACTCCAGACTTGTTCATGGAACCACTACAACAGATGTCTGATAATCTCTTAAGTAACAGTATCTTAAGTCTGCCCACACAGTTTTGCTGTTCACAGCTCAATCAGTTTGGAAAACTACCTCAAAATAACCTTTCTAAAACCTTACATAGGGAATATTAATGGAAGGTTTCTATCAGATCTTGTCACACTGACTCAGGCTGCTCCCTACCATCTTACTCTTCTGGTGATTTCATGTCATTTTATGCCACAACATTCAGTTCTTCCCATTTTTCATATTTAACAGAGCCTTTATTAGTTACTGTAGTATACCTGCAATGAGGAAAAATTAAACACTAAGTGCAAACTAATCCAAGTATTTGACAGTATGTGCTGTAAGATCTTCAGATCATGTATATGGGGTTTTTTTATTAAACCTCTGAAGTGGCATGAAACTTAAAGACGCTAACTCAATGAGAATTACATTAAATAAACTTCAATTAAAGTCGTCATCTACACAATTCTTTATGGCCTCTTATGTCCTAGAAGAATTTCACAGAAGCTGTGACATTACTGTGTAACAGAGTAAGACAACAGAAACCAGCTTCATGGCTTCAGGAGTTACCCAAACCAAAAATAATTATATCTTAGCGTCACAGAATCATTTACGTTGGAAAATACCTTTAAGATCATAAAGTCCAACCATTAACCTAAGCACAATGTCTACACATATTTTAAATACCCCCAGGGCTGGCAACTCCACCACTTTCCTGAGCACCCTGTTCCAATGCCTGACTGCCCTTTTGGTGAAGAAATTTTTTCCTAATATCCAATCTAAACCTCCCTGGTGCAGCTCGAGGCTGTTACCTCTTGTCCTATGGCTTGTTCCTGCGGAGAAGAGACCAACACCCACCTCACTACAACCTCCTTTCAAGTAGTTGTAGAGAGCGATAAGGTCCCCCTAAACCTTCTCTTCTCCAGACTAAATACTCCAGTTCCCCCCTAAGACTTATTCTCCAGACCCTTCACAGCTTTGTTGCCCTTCTCTGGACCCACTCCAGCACCAAAATGTCTCTCTTGTAGTGAGGAGCCCAGAACTGAACACAGTATTCCAGGTGTGGCCTAACAAGTGCCAAGTACAGGGGGATGATCAGTGCCCTGTCCTATCCTGGCACACACCAGGATGCTGTTGGCCTTCTTGGCCACCTGGGCACATGCTGGCTTATGTTCAGCCAGCTGTTGACCAATACTCTCAGGTCCTGATCCAGCAGGCGACTTCCCAGCCACTCTTCCCCAAGCCTGTAGAATTCCATGGGGTTGTTGTGACCCAAGCACAGGACCTGACACTTGGCCTTGTTGAATCTCATACAACTGGCTGTCATTTCTATTTAATACTTCCAAGGCAACAACAATAGTGTATAAAATTTCGCTGTTCCCATTGCAAATAAACACTTCAAAATTTCTGCCACCCACAAGTTCCCCTAACAGATATTTTGTTTCTGTTTTTTTAAATTTTGGATTATAAAAAACTTAATTATTCTATTAAAATACTAAGAGCCTAATGCTACTTCACAGTTCTCCGGCATAAGCACTTTCAGAGCATGGCTCCTTGGCTTTGGGTCATCTTCACTACCTACCTTCAAGTTTAAAACCATTAACACGGGCTACACTTGCTATGCTCAGAGTTGCAAATGAGTCAGTCAGTAATAACTCACTGAAAATTCACTTACTAGTTCTTTCCTCATTGTATGAGGATATTCTCAGAGTTCTTAGAAACAAGATGTATTTGAGATACAGAAAACATTAAATTGGTCCAAAAATGCATCTCCACATGGAATACAGTGTGAAACAAAATAATAAGGGTTTAAATTAAAACAAAAAAAACACCAAACCCAAAACAACAAACAACAAAAAACAAAACACAAACAAACAAACCCCTGTATTAAGTCAAAAATGTTTTGAACAAATATTCTTACAAGCAAAATTTCACAACACTCAAAGGAATGTCATGGCAAGGCAGGATTTGAGGATAGTCAATGATTCTGAGAGAAAATAACAACACTTTAATTGCAAAAAAATAGTGTTGCTTTATGACTGCCACTGTAATCTGTCTCAGAATATTAGAGATATCTTAATCAGTGTATTTAATGAACTCTAGTTCACAGGACTAATTCTCTAAAAGACATCATTGTCAAAATGTCAAGGCTTATTACTCCTTCATCTGTCGGTCTTCTCAACAGTCCTCCTTCTCACAACTCCATTTTAGAACCAAAGGAAAACGTGTGTTCCACATTATGTGGGAGAAATGGTTGTGCAAGAGTAGGCAAAATACATATGCCCCAAAGAGGCTGTCCATCTGAGGTATAAAACTGAAAAGCTCGAGTGTTTTGTACATGAATGATTTCACAATTCTTTTTACAAGAGTATAGATCTGGTGCCTTAATATCATGTCCAAGCTCCAGGTTTTGTTAATTACGTCCTACCTACCTAAATGCCCCCTGTAGTTTCAATTAGACATAGTATTCTTCTTCACTTCCCGTCCTGATTATTGTGCACTGTTGCTAAGCGCTAGTTAACAGTTGCCACATTCACCCGGAGTTGGCTGCACTTCAGTGGTCATTCAAAGAATTAAATACAAAACATATGGTACAGAACCATACAAAGAATAAAAGCACTTTCAAAAACCACTCTAAAATGCTTAATATGAAAGATACTACAAAAGGCTGCACTGCTGAAAGTAAAATCCTCACAAGTTTTATGCCACTTGAAATATCCTAGAAACACTGAAAACTGAAAGAAACACATTCAATTTTTTTCTTTTTTAAGCTACCATTAACAAGATTTTCTAAAGTATATTTCTGACATCATATTCAGTCTAGTTTTCTACCTAATGAACAGTCCAATATTCATAATATGATAGGCTTCACAGTACAGAGATTTTTTCATACTTCCCTTAAAAAAAAAACAGTTTAATATCCCACAGCAACTAAAGTCCCCTAGATTACAGCTACTAAGTTTTCTTTGTCTCTGCAAAATACTTTGGACATGACTTATTGAACTGCCAAATATCAATGTCAGTACTTATGTGTTTAAGAAGTCCTTGAACCAAATGTGCTTTTTTGAATTCTAGCCAAACTTTTCACACCAGACAGATCACCCCTCCTCTCCTCTGCCATGTCCTTATGAGATCTTAAGAAACTTCACGTATTTTAAGTATCCCAGTAAAAGCTCAGTAATCAATTTGCCTGTTACTGCTTACTTCCTTTAGTATTACATCTTTACATAGGCTTAAAACTTCTTTACTACAAAATCATCACTATTTCTGATTGAAATACATTACCTACAGCCAAACTCAACTAATAAAATTTCCGGGTACATACATATTGGGTTTTATAACTGAAGTCTTGTTCTGTTAAACACCTTTGCCAAAAATCTGTTTTGCACAAACCTACTAATAATAAACAAAACCATTCACTGCATTTGTTGTATGTATTAACAGGCACATAATTAAACCTTCAGGGTTTGGAGGTAGGCACATATGGAACATTATTCATTGACTTTCTGGAACATTTTGTTGGAAATACTTGACAACCCATGAGAACAAGTATGGGTATGTTCAAAATCTACAAGTGTTAAAATAAGGAATAAATAAACGCTTCTCCACAGCTCTGGGAATCCTCACACAACTCTTTGCAAAGGAGTAAGGCTTATTTACAAAGTTAACCCACCAGCTCCGTAAGTGCTTTTGTCCCACTCACAAGCAAATTCTACAGGGTAAGGTTTAATGCTTTCAAATAAGTTGGTTTTCTAATCCCACTAGTGCATATGTAATGAGCTTTTTCTTAAGAAGGCATGTTTCCTCAACAATAAGCAAACTTAAATGTGCATTACAGTATTTGTAAGTGCAGAAAGGTTTAGCTGTCCTCTCAGAGATCACATCTATAACTGTCTGCAACTGAAATATGCACCTACTTGCTTCACTGTCAGATCTAAACAACAGAAATAACTGTAAAATATATAATTAAAGGACTTCAGTTATTCCTAGTCAGGGAATAAGACACAATACTTTCTCCAGCAGCAGCCTTTTATTTCAACCTTTTAAAAAGCCCCTTGTAACAAAGTATTAATGAAGCATGAAATATTATTTCAATAACACATAAAGCATCAGTCAGTGGGAAAGTCGTAAGAGTCACCAATTCAAAAAAAGCCAAATGGAGCTACATAAAAAAGGCTGCATCCTTAGGGTAGTTAAAAGGAACACACTGACAAGCAGTAGACGCGGGAAACACTTCCGTACCAGGCAATTTTAAGATTGTCTCCTGCACTTCAAACATATCTGATCATCGATAATTCTTAATTTCAGGACACGGATAAATATTTGCAGGCTTGAGGCCTAAACAAAGAGCAGCCCTTGGCCGACCCTGCTCCCGCATTGCCCAAAGTTTCCATCTTTCGGAGACTCCAGGAAGGCCACGGGCAGCGCTGGGGAGGGACGGGCCGGACCCCGGCGGTACCTCCACGGCTGCCGAGGGAGGCGGGCCGCCACTTCACACACCGGCCAGCAGCCCGGAGAGCCGCCGGTCGGTCCGTCCACGCCGGCTTGTCCCCTCTACTTTCACTTGCCAACATCAAACAAGACCTGTCGCCACGGTGAAGGAAGATCACCGCGAAGCTGCCTGTCACAGGGCCCGCCACGGCAGCCTGCCCTCGGTGCCTGACACCGCGACCGTTACAGCCCGCTGGGCTGCCGCGTCTCCAGGGGACACTGTCGACAGGGAAGCATCCACCCCCCGTCGGTAAGAAGACCCTGCGGTCTGCCCTCCCCTGCTCAAACCCGGCCCGAATACGTCCGGCAGTGCCCCCCAGGCACACGCACCCCCACTCCGGGCCGCCAGCGCCTCCGCTCTCCCCTGAGGCGAAGCCACCCCCGGGAGCAGAGGGCGAGGCAGCCGAGCCCCCTGCCGGCGGCCGCCCGCATGGCAGCACTGCACGGGGGAGCTCGCCGCCCGCCCGCCCTCCAGCAGAGCCACCTGCACCCCCCGGGACCACCCCCAACTCCCCGAGACCCCGCTGCTTGCCGCCCGCCAGCGCACAGGGGCTGCTTTGCTCCCGCAGCCGCGCGTCCGGGGCTCGGCCATGCCCGCCTTGCCCCGTCGGCGCGGAGTCATTTACCACCCCACACGCCCCCCCCCGTCCGAAACGAAGGTAACAAAGGGTTAGAGCCCTGTCGGGGGAGGGCACCAGCACCCCGCCGGTGACACCGGTCGCAGCCCGTCGCTACCCCCGGTGCTGTGCTGCGCTCCGCGGGGTGACTGACACCGAGCGCGACCCAGCGAGCGAGGCGCCGCTCCGCTCTGCGCCGCCCCGGCCCCGCTACCTTTGTGCCCTCCCCAGGCACCGGCGAGAAGGCGAAGTAAAGCCCCGCGCCCCCCGCCGCTCCCTTACCTTGCTGGGTAGAGAGAGAGAAGTTGAAGCGCTCCCTTTCCACCCCTCCCTTGAGCTTCTGCTTTTAAATTTAAACTGTTTATTGTATTGCTTTTAATTGTATGATCCACCTCCCTCCCCTTGCACCGAGCAACTGCGCTCGGCAGTCCCCCGGCGCCCTCGGTGCCGCCGTCTCCCTCCGGGTCTCCGGTCTCTCTCACTCCGGCGGGAGGAGGGGAGGGGACGCGAGGGGAGGAGAATGGGGCGGGCCCGCAGGTGCCGCCCCTCCTGCTTTGACAGCGGGGAAGAAGAGGGGTCGGGGGGCAGCGGGCGGTGGCTGAGAGGGAGCCGTGCTCAGGTGAGGGGTGTCCGGCACACCCCGAGCCGGCCCCGACCCCAGAGCGGCGGAGCTGGAGCCGTGTCGTGTCAGGGGCTGAGATGATGAGTTGTGAGCGGTGTGCGCGGGTTAGCGCAGGGCAGTGGGGCCTGGGGCATGGGGCATGGCGGCCGAGCTGTGTGAGGAGAGAGCGAGCTGGAGTGCTTCCAGTCAGGGAGGGGAGGGTGAGGCCCTGCACAGGGTTGGAGCCATGGACAGGGCTGGGAAGCGTCAAAAGCGTGTCAGAAATCCAGGAGGCTGAAGATGGAGTGCTGTCTGCACTGCCCAGCGAGAGACGGTCCAGCGCCGCGGGCGGGTCAGCGCTGTGGGCAGGGTTTAACGTGGAAGCGGTCACCTTATCTTTTAGGTTTACTTAGCAACGGAGCTAGTCCAAGGGCAGTGAAGTAGAAGCTGAAGGGGCTTTGCATTTTAGGAGGGTGCTGTGGCTGTACTTGGATTGGAGATTAAATTGAACAGGGCTCAGGCAAAGTAGGTAGAGATGAGGGCATCTGAGTGCATTGGAGGGGATGGAAACGGAAGGATCTGGAACATTTAAAGCTGTAAATGGAGCCCTAGTCCCTGTGGGGAAGCAGTGGGTTTGGATACTTTGTGTATGTGAAGGCGAAGGTCAGACTTAGCAGGAGCTTGGGAAGGAGACTAGAAATACAGCGGGACACCCTGAGGATAAATATCCCTTGAACTGGGGGAAAATGATTTTGCACTTTCTTCCTTTTACCTTTGATTGATTAAACTACCATGTGAACCATCTCCTCTTCAGTTTTTGCTTTTCAATGAGTGAGTTTCTTGAGAGTGTATCAAAAAGCCTTTTTCTTTTCTCAGGGCCATAAGGCTCAGTCATACATGATGTCCTATCTTTCTGCCTCAACAGCTGAGAAAAAAAGTGATAGTGACAAAAAAGTGGTACTGGTGTCACCTACTGCTGTGTGACACTGAGAAAAAGAAGACATCCAGTACTTTTCTGACATCCTTTGTATTTGCAGGTTGTAATATTAAGTTCCAGCATCCCAGTGAGTGTTCTCATTACAAGAGATAATGAGACTTTCCATCAAGAAGTGTGACAGAAAAAACTGTCCCTACTAACTTCTTTGTCACTTCTTTGTAGTACTTCAGTACTTTTTAGCTCATGGCTGTAGCTATGAACTCCAGAATGTTCTTACATAGATTTTCATGTCTAGTTGTTCTCAAAAACAAGGAACCTCTCAAATAAAGCTTTGCAAATGATTTGTTCATTGGCTACTTTGATCCTGAAATACGTGGGTTTTTTATGTGAATAACTTAATCTGTTGGTTTTGACAGGTCTATTCACATACTTGAATTGTGTAGAGCTGGGTTTCAGCTGTGGATTACCTGAAGATGTTGTCCTCCATTAGCTTGTCTTGGTGTCTGTGTATGTATAATGTTGCTAATAATATGATCCTTAACAGTAGATAGCTAAATATTTAGCTGAAGCAGAACTTCAAAGACTTTGCCAAGTCAGGCTTTAGGATCAAGTCCTAAAGCTTTGCCACTTTGCCTGTTTGGAGTCATTCACTTAATTTTTCCAGAAACTTGGAAGTAGATAGCTGTAAAAGAGTTAAGGCTGCCATTCTAGTATGTCTGCTTGTACTCTGTGTATGTCAATTATGCTGTTGATACTTGGCAAAATAGACAGAATTAAGCAATACCAGTGTCAGTCCCTTGAGATAATGTTGCCATATGACCCTGGACAGATTTAGAGAGTGACTTTATTATTACTGTTAAAAGTTCATGAGCTACTTGAAAGCACATCAAGGCTCCTGTAGAATACCTGCTATAGCATACGATCATTCTAACCTAGATTACTTAATTATATTTAAATTGATCCCAGTAATTGCAGTCTGGATTTCCCTTGACATTTCAAACTGTTTCAATTTACTTAGTGGTATCTACTGAATAAGTAAGAATTATTCTGGTAGCTTTAATTAAGTAACTCTTTTCCTATTCAGACTTATTTTTTGTTTGCTATTTGAAAAGGAAGAAACATTCGCTACATGTTTTCTTCTAGTTTTTTATTACGACTATCAACATTTACAGCTTGAAGGGTGGTTTCATCTGTACCATCTGCGGGCCATATTGTGCATCAGATGGCAGGATAAAATCTGTAACGAGAACGTTTTAGGACATGAAAGTCTTTCAGGGTTTGAAGCCATAATATTCACAACACAAATGTGCGGAGCTGCTCATGTATCTGAAACAGAAGATGCAGAATGCCAAAGCAGCTGCTGGAGTGAAATAAAGGAGAGACCACACAGTTTGGGGAGCATACAGGCATCAAGAACAAAAGAATGTTCCAGGAAACAAGAAAGTGCAACTTCAAGAGGTGAGAAATTAGAGTCAGTCACTAGGAATTACCGACAGCAGACATGCAGTCACACAGCAATTAGAGGCTTGCCTTGGGAAGCAACATCAGTTAATACTGAGGTAAAGAGGCAGCATCAAAACAGCACCTGGTTCAGCAAGCAGCATTTTCTGATCCCTCACTAGGCAGCATAGAGGGAAATCATCACTCATGGATTGGGTTTTGACCGTTTTCATATCCACAAGGCAAAATACCATTACCTATGTTCTGTTTTGTGTAAGAACATAACATGAGACTACAGTTTGCACAAAGACTGATGGGCCCCCAGTGGAACTATAGAGATTGATGGATATTCTTTACTCTTGAGCCTTCGCAATGAATTCCATTTCCCCTGCCTTGAAGTATCTCTTAATTTTCTTCATATATTCTTGTTTTGGGAACAGTAACATCTTTTTGGATATAGTATTCTAAATACTGTAGATAGGAGCTAACAGTTCCTCCTTTCCTAGCCATGGGGGCAAACTTCCCCACAGATTTCAACCTTTCTTTTTCTGGAAGTGAAGGTTGTCAGTTCATCTTAGGTCATTCTCGAAACTAGAGGTTGTATTTATGTCATGCATGTTACATTTAAATATACATGGAAATAACCTGATGTATCTAACCTCAGAAATAATGTTTTTAAAAAAACATAAACAAATAAATAGTCACACAAGGGAACCCTCTGCTTTAATTTCTTGTTATTCATGAACTATCGAGTTCATGCATACTTGAATGCGCCTCCGGTCTATCTTTATTTACAGACAGTGAAAGCAACTTGGCAGCTCCAGCACACAGTCTCATCCCGTTCTTACATGAACACCTCCAAAAGGCAACCCCTCTCCCCTTATTCTCCTCATTGACTTTTGCAGGAGTTTAGAGACCTAGATTAAACCACACACCTCTGCACCACCACTACTGGGTGAATGCAGTCCCTCTCCTTGTGATCACTCCATCAGTTACCGCAAGGATATAAAAAAAAATCCACCCACTCTTCCCCATTTGACTTGTGCAACAGAACCACTCACTCAACATGGACACTCACATTGTACATCCCCTGTCTTGTTAGTCATACACAGGAAAAAGACCAGTGGCAGTTTCATATAAGCAACTAAATTTAGAGCCTTCAAAGGTGGGGTATTTTTCATGGCACTGACATAGTTTGTTAAGTGAAGCTCAACTGTAGAAGTTTTTAAATTGCAAAGTTGCAGTGTTTCCTGTAGCTGTTACCAAGTAAGAGTAGTGAATCTCATCAGTCTCTGCTGGCTGATGTTTGTTGGGATACTTACTCTGAACCTAGCTGGGTTGAGATGCTGCTCATGAACTAGAAAGAATGTTAACAACAGCAGAGAAAATGGTCCTGAATCCATATGGGAGTCAAGCCATGGAAACTGGGCATTTTAAAGGTGAAAACTGGACATCCTGCAGTACAGAACTCAGTGTTTGTGGTGCATGGCATTTTTATAATTTTTTATATTGCTTCACATATTTCACTACCTAGAATTTGTGGAGGTTTATCTACACTTTCATCTTGGTTTGTGACTTTGTTTTGATTGTTTGGGGTTTTGTTTTCAGAAAGTCAGAGATGCATTTGAGCTTTTGGTGTTTTTATAAACAGAAAACATTTTTGACGCGAGGTGGATAAGACTGCACAAGCCCTAACTTGGTTTTGTCACTGTTCTCTTTACACAGATGAAATTCCTACTTAAAGCAGGTTACGGTAAATTCCCCAGGCTTGTGTAACTGCCAGAACAGTCATTCCCCTCCCAGTTTTCCTACCAGGTCCACATACATCATGGCAAGCCCGACTTTGTGCTAATGAAAAGCTTGGCTGCTAAGTGAAGTCAGTCCAGCATTTCACTACATCTTAACAGGCCCAAGTGCTGTCAACAGCAGATCTCTTAGTTTTGTGGAGGCAAATCTCTGAACCTACAGAGCTATCTACTCTCATATTTATAAATTTCCCATCTTCTCCAAAAGAATTTGTGGTGGGATGTGGATGCAGAGACAGCTTGGCTCTGTTCTCTTAAAGCACAGAGGAAGAAGTAGGTGTGTGCTGTGGGGTGTGACCTGCTAGCTGGCTTTTCCACATGAAGGTTTCCCACAGAGCCTCAGAAACATGTCTAATAGCCACCACGCCTCTCTTGGGCAGCTTCTAGGGTCTTGGCATTGAGCTGTTTTAACCTGCATTCTGCAGGTGTGCAGACACAGAGTATTTTAGCTACTCGTCTCCTAGCTGTTTCTGTTTCTCAAAGAAAGAAAAAACCCCAAACAAACCTAAAACAACACCACCCCCACCCCCACCCCCCCGTTAAATGCTGCACTATCTATACGCCTACAAGCCTTCTTGCAAAACTGGGAGTTACAATGTATGAATTACAGATATTTTTGTCTAACTACCCTTCTTTTTCTGTGTGTAACTTTCCTGGGAGATTAATTTAGGTTAATGTCTTGTAAAGCTACTGGTTTTAATACTGAGTTACATTCATCTGGGTGTCAGGGAAGTAAGTTGGTTGTTTTGTCAGGATTAGTATCAATTGCTGTCTTTCACTGTATTACTGTCTCTCAAGAACATGGTACTTACCAAATACTATGTTTTCTAACAACTTCCTGTACAGCTTTTGCATTGTATTCTGGTGGCATCAATGGAAAAGAATCAGTGAAGAGTCCCTGCTTGAGTTGTGAAAGTAATCTGGGCTGAGATTTGTACTTAGGTTGGTCAGCAGGGAAGGCTGCTGTGCTACTCCTCTCATCACTTCACCTTGGAACCCACAACAGCCAATATGTATATCCCCTAGACCCCACTGGGACAGAGTTGGATGCTCATGGCTGCAACATGATGTTTCAGGTCATGTTTTATTTACATATTGAGGTTTTGGTACAGGTTTCTTGGCACCTCCTGCTAGTTAAACAGACAGGATTGTGATGCTGTCAGGAGGGAAGGAAATGCACCTGCTTGCACTGCTGTTTAGAAACTGTTCCAAAACCAGCTGCTGTCCAGTCAGCCAAAAAAAGAGGAAGAAAATCCCAAGGCCTACAGAACCTGGATTCATTAATACTGTGGGTTATTTTTAACATAAAAATAGTTAATCTCTATTCATTTCCATTATTATGTGTTTATTGTATAGAATGGTCCATGTCCCAGCAGCTCCAGAGAAAGGGTAGGTCCAGGTTATGCAAACCAAATCCCTCTGGGTCTTCTACTTGGTCTACAGGAGTTTTTGTTTATCTGAAGTAACAGAAAGCCAACTAAGTCTCTTACTGTTTTCACTCATAACATTTAGCAATCTATGAACTTGACCAAAAATATTAGACCGCATAACCTGGGCTTCTGCTTCCTGAGCTGTAGCATTTCCAGATCAGTAATCCTATGTGTATGGTATCTCTGCCCTCCTTTGCTTTCTTTATTACTGTTTTGTTTTATTTACCCTTGGCCTTTGAGAAAGGATTTTCCGTAAGGTAAATCCAGTTTTACGTAACATTTTGTAGCTGAAAGTCAAGGATTCCTCTTGGGTTTGGCACCCCAGAATTAAAGTAAGGTGTAATGCTGTCTGGCTCAGCAGGAACCTCTTCAAAGGGCTGCCTGAGAGTAACACTTTTCCAAAAATAACAAATGTGCTGTGTGGTGCCTCACAGATGGTGGCTCCAGCTGTGGTGGGAACTTCGACCTGGAAATGGCAGACATTTGTACTCTTGGTGATTGGGTCCTGTCTATGTCTGCTGTGATCATCAGCACCAGGAACTTGAACATTATGCAAAAGTAAACTTGGAAAATCCCAAGATTTTGAAATTTTCAATTCTAAATGAAGTTGAGAGTAGGAGGAAAAGCATATCCCTTGTGAGTGGAAGATCTGAGGAAGGAGACCAGTGCTATTGGAAAGTTGGAGTTGGAAACATGGATACTAGGAATGGTTTATAAAATCCTTCAAGAGATGCTACTAGAGAAGAAACTAGAAATTACTAAAACTGGAATGTAAAGATGGACATGGAGAGAGGTAAACACAATGATCATTAAAGTACTGGTTGAATTCATCAAACACTTTGGTCAACTACCTGGTCATTTAACTGCCTGTTGGCTGGGAGAACAATGTTGCTACTCAAATCTTATCTGGTTTCACTGGAGACAAGTTGCTGAGCAACCAGATAGACCAAGAGCATGCTCAAGAATGTAAATGCCATCTCCCTGCAAAGAAGTTTGTCCTTCATCACATTGCCATCAAGCACACAGCCTTCTCCTGTAAACACCAGTTGACACTTGCCTATTGGGGAACAAGAAGAGAAATTCCACCACAATGCTAGCGGAAAAAAAATAAATCCTTTCAGGCAATGATTGCCCAGAGGGACTGAGGAATCTCCATCCTTGGCATACTTACAACTTGACTGGAAATGATGCTGAGCACCATGTGCTTACTCGGCCGTGTTCTCAGCAGGGAGCTGGAGCAGGTGCTCTCCAATGCTCCCTTTTTCTATTATCAGAAAGCAACTGTATACCAGCTCAGTAAAAAGAATGGACATTTTTAGGTACTTTTACTTCCTGGTTACATAGGCTGTGCTGCTGTGACTAACGTGAAAAAACATAATGCAGTGGGGAGGTGTTAAGATGCAGGTAGCTTGCATGCACATAAACCCACATGCAGGGACACATGCAAGCATTGACATCAGCTGCTCTGTGGGGAAGCAGTACAATAGCAAAATATGAGGGCAAAAGGTGGGGTGCCTGAGTTTGGGAAAACCTTTGGACAAGGCATGAATTCTTGTTCTTGCCAGGTTTTGTTTCCAAGATGCTTGAACTGAGCCCCTGCAGCGAACTGAACAAGAGCTCTGAATTAATGGATTCAAACTGAGAGCTGGTTGCACAACTCAGGTACATGCTAAATCCTTTCTTTCTGCACCCCTTTTCCAAGGACTGCCAGAGGGATGAACTACATTCTGTCTCTTGAATGGGGGAATCTCCATCAAGTCACTTAATCTGGTATTTTCTGAAGTTCAGTAAAAGTTCAGTCTTGCATTTATCCTCAGACATGTATAAGGTTTTCCTTTTTAAGATAACTATATTAGGGGACCTCATATTGTTCCCAGTCATGGACGAGAAGCATGCAAACCTTGATCTCACAGGTACTTGCTTCCATCTCTGAGAAAAGTTCAGTTAGCACTGAATGATTTCAGTTCCAAGAAAGTAATATGTGATAGCTATCAGATCTGAAGCTAGCTATCTGTCTTTTGGATAGGAAAAGCTCTGCTTTCACAGATTTCATAATCCTGATGGCTATGTCACACCATTTTCTTGTCTATAAGGGAAGTTCCTGGACCAGTAGGAGCTCCTTCATATGTGCTCTGAGTCTAATAGAGCAAAATAACATCCACCTCTCCCTCGACTAATGTGGCAACATCCTCCCTGATCCGAGCCTTGGAGAACTAGACCCAACATTTCAGTGTAACAGCAAGATTAGTGCCAAACAAATCCCAAACTACTGTAACTTCACAAGCGTGACTTAAGACTCCACTGTCAGTACATCTGAAGATTACAATACCCCTTCAGGTCCCCTTTCAGTGGGAGTTTCTGTTCAGGGGCCATGCCATTCTTTTCTGAGTCTTTTCCAGAGCCACTGCTTCAAAGTATAGTTTCCCATCTTACTAGTGTGGCCTTCATTCTCTGTTCTTAGACACAGAGCTTCATTTTTACCTGCAATAAAGTGATGTTTTACATGCTTGCTTTCTGTTTACCACCTGATTACATCAGTGACCTATTTTTGTTTCTGTTCCTCTGGTCTGTTGCAATATGATGAGTTTATGTTTTCCTCTCTATCACAGATAGAAATGGAAAATAGCCAGGAGGCAATCCAGGTGGAGCTCCTCTGGTTAACAGTCTGAACAATGAACGATACTGAACAATGACTGTTTAGCATTAAGACTAACCATTGAGTTAACCACTGGATTTTGAACATATCTGGTATATTAATTTGCTATAAGCTCTTGATCAAAGAACTGTGCAAAACTAAAGCCTTGTGCAATAGTTTTATATGAAAATATCTGTCTTTACTCTTCTGATACAGGTAACCATTATCTCATCAGAATCTACTTTCTGTAAATCCATGTCAGTTGGCAAAAGTAATGTAGTTCCTTGTATTCTGGTATTTATTAACAGTTATTTTGGGCAGCGTGCATTTCACACTCTGGCCTTCCATGAGGCCTTTAGCCAGAAGAGCCCAGGCTACAGGCTGGACAGAAGTTCACAGCCTGAATTGCCCAGGTTGTTCTGTTTACCTTTCAAAGTACAGTTTCAATGTGAACTCGTTTCCCACCCGCTGGAGATCCCCTCAACTTCCAGTTCTCCTGCAAGTGAGTTTTAGTGACTGAGAGCACTCTTCTGTCAGCTCTTAGAAAGTTCTGGGATGGTAACAATGCACCTTTTCTGATGTTAAGGTGCCTGGTAGCAGTGGCTGTTGTTTAGAGCCTTTTGAGGCACCTCCTGTTTCCTCCACAGCACTGACACCAATTGCTTTTCTTCCCAAAAGCAGAACTGAGGTATTCATTGAAATTCTTAAGTAAACCCACTGTCAGCGTTTGTTCGTCTTATGGTTTATACTGTGCATGGGCAAAAATCCCAGGCAACCCTGAGCCAAAACCATGTCTTAACAAATCCCCTTGAAGTGTTTCTTAACAAGAGCATGGTTATGTTGGTTGAAGGTTCTCTCCTGCCTGCATCTCTGGTGGCATTTCTACTGTTGCTATAAAGCACCTAATACATTATTGAAACCCCCTTGTTCCTATCATTTCAGAGCCGCATTCTTCCGAAACGGTTGTTCTCCGGATTTCTGCTCTCCATCCCTGCAGCATCCCTGTGGCTCAGCGTGACAGCAGCCCCTCCTGGCTGCCTATCGGCCATCCCTTCTCCCGTGTTCCGCTTCCCCTCCCCTGCCTGCCGGGGCCCCTGCCTGCCGGGGAACTCTTTCCTTGCCCTCGGCGGAGGGTTTCGGTACCTGCCCAGCGCGGCCTCCGCGGGGAGGCAGTGACCCCCGCGCCAGGCGCGGCCGCAGCGCCGCCTAGCGGCCCATCCGCTGAGCAGCGGCGGCCCTGAGGGGGAGCGGGGGAAGCGGAGCGCGGCCCGCCGCGGGCTG
>JANRGW010035481.1:0-38392 GCA_024733675.1 Psilopsiagon aymara
GCGCCCTGCCCTGCCCTGCCCTGCCCGGCCCGGCCCGGCCCTGCCCGGCGGCACACGGGGCTCCGCCGCACGACCGACCCCGTTTGTACGGCAGCGGCGGGGCGGGAGGCGCTCCTCCTCCCGCCCTCCTGCAGCCTCCGACCCCCGGCCCCGCGGGAGGGCAGACAAAGCGCAGCCCCCCCGGAACCCTCCCGCGCAGCCCCGGGGCTGGAGCGCGACCCGAGGGGCCCGGAGGGCTGCAGCACCCCCGAGCCGTGCGGAGCTGCCCCTTCCTCCGCGGTCCCCACAGCACGGGCCCTTGTCCCCCCACAGCCCTGCCCGGCTCTGCCTCAGTCACGGCAGGAGAAAAGCAGGAGGGTCCTCGGCTGCGTCCCTTCGGCGTGTTTGGCCCGAGGCGATGTGTGCTGCAGGAGACCGGCAGCTCATCACTTGGCCTGATGGAACCGCATCATCAAGGTCCCAGCAAACCCCGCATGTGTGGTTTGCAGGGAGGGGAAGCGGGAAGCGGGGAGTGGTGCTGGTTTGGAGCTGGCATCAGCCCTCCTTAGTAGATCTGGGCTTTGGTGCCAAGCTCCAGGAGGGATGAGGGAATCCCTTGTGTTTCAGCCGGGAAAGAGCCATGGATCTCCCACAAACACCAGCATTTCCTCCTTGGGAAGGCAGGTTCGGGTCTCTTGCCCCTCCTGTGTGTTGCATCCTGCCTATGCCCACAGCAGCACGTGCTGGGTGCTGAGCACCATGCCCTGCCCCGACAGCACTCCCCAGGGACCACAGTACTGTCACAGCAGTGTAAGAACCTTTGTGTGAGCCACGGGGAGACTTTGCTCTTGTGCAAGGGGGAAAGGACCGCCCCCAAGGGGCTCTGGGCAGTTTGGGATGGAGGTAACATCCCTCCTGCTACACAGCGGAGGTCAGTTCACAGCCCTGCATCAGTGAGGCCCTGCAGAAGCAGAGCCTGGGCTGAGCATCCCGCTGTTCCCAGGACACTTGCATCACCTAGCACGGCAGCAAGGGTTTGATGAGGCTCCTGCCCATGTCAGTCCGGGCAGGGAAGCACCAAGTGAGGTGTGCAATGCTTCTCCAGAACTCCTGGAGGAAATCAAGAGGTGGTTGAGAAAGGACGGAATCCCGAAGGCAGGAATGAAACCAGCAGCTGATGGGGGAAGGAGGCATGGAGGCTTGGGGTGACACTGAGACAGAGATGATGAGATACTGAGACAAACAGCCTTTTCCAGTTAAAAGGAGTCTTTGGCTCAGCCTGAGGTGAACAGAAACATTAGCAGGAGAGCGGAGCCGGGGAGGCTGGAGGCAGCACGAGGAGGAAGTGCCTGTAATGAGTCGGTGCGTGCTCGGCAGCGGCTCCTCCGCTCGTGGAGCGGGTGTTGCTGTGAGCTGCCTGTCAGGCTGCAGCCCAGAGGTGCCTGCAGTGCAGGCTGTGCGCGGTGCGTCTGGCACCACATGAAGCGAGTGCATGGCCTTGTTCCACTCTGCTGGGATGCTGCAGGAGGGACGCACCATGAGCAGCTCTACACAGCAAACAAGAGTTGACCGAGCGGCATGGTTTGATGCTGGATGCCGGAGTTCAGAGTGAACCCTGCTCACAGCCTTAGCTCTTTTCTCCTGTGCACAGGGAGTGCGAGCCAGGTTTAATAGCAGAGTGCTGCACGTGTGTGGCTGAGGCCTCAGGAAAAACCATCTGGTGGAGCATGGTGTGAAAGCCCTTGGTCCTGGCCTCCAGTCCTCTCCTGCGATGGATGGGCACAGCAGAACAGAGCTGCTTTTCTATCCTCGCTAGCCTGGTTGTGAAAGGGAAGGAGGGAACCATTGCCCTTGTGCGCGTAAGTGTGCATATCTGCCTGTTCCTGCCATCCAAGCCCAGTGCTGAGGCTCCAGGTCACTTTCTGCCAGATTGCATCCTCGGGGAGGCTGAATTCCATTTCCTTGTGCTGTTGTCTAATTCTTTTATTAAAAAAAGGCATCTGGGTAGACAGGAGAGTGCCAAACTTGGGACCCCACTGAGGAAGTAGATTCATCATCAGCTCTTTTACAAGACATCAAAGAATCCACTTAGGACAGAGACATTACGAGTGCCCCAAACCATGGGAAAAAACTCTCATGTGCCTTATGAGCTGTGAGTTGATCCAACCATGAGACACCGAGCGGCAGGAAACTGAGATTCATTAAATTGCACTTATGGAGCAGCCCAGGTTTGACTCGGTGATGCTCAGCTGTGCTGCTGCTGGTCCCCACTGCACCACAGGCTCTGCCTGGGTATCGTGTGGAGCCTGGCACAGCATCCTGGCTTGGGAGAAGTGCTCATGTGGAGACTCCTTCTACTTGGGCATTCTCCTGACATAGGCATGTTCCAGAGAAGATGCCAAGCTCCACCTCCCAGAGCTGTGAAGGGTGCTGAGTGCTGGGCTCTCCAGCAGGATGGAAGGGCTTTGCCATACTGAACTGCTGTTGGAAGGCTCTGCAGACCAGCTCACTGGGGACACCAGCCCTTGGTGCTTCCCAGAGGAGAGCTCTGCTTTCCCTCCTTGCCTTGGCTGGAGAGTAAAGAGGATCAGACCAGAGCTCCTGATGCCGATTGAGTCCAGATGCTGGGCAGAGCTGAGACCCTCCCCGCAGGGCTGCCTGACCTGGGGGCAGTGTCCATCAGTGTCCATCACTGTTCCCATGTGAGCAGCTCCTGCCCCAGCTCAGAGCAGGAAGCTTGCTTCTGCACCTGAACCTCCAGGAGCTCGTGGCTCTGGCCACAGCTCTCAGGCTGCACAGCCCTGCCCCAGGCCAGTGCAGGAGTGAAAACGTTTTGTGCTAAGAGTCCAGCAGAGATTTAGCCAAAAAGCAGGGCCATTGTGCAGGACTCGAGGTGCTCCTAGGAGGAGCTCATGGGGGAGACAGGAGCAGAGGTTCCAGGGGCAGCTCCTCCCCTGCTGTCTCTGGAGGAAGAGCTGGGTGAGGCACCGTGAGGCTCATTTCAGGAGCAGATGACACCAAACAGTGACCTGTTCTGCTTCACATCCGTTTTAATTAACACCTGCATGGCCTCATCCGCTGAACAATCCCATCCTTCATGGGTCAGCAGTGCCTGACCCCCCATTCCCACCCGGGTCCAATGGGCAGTGTTGCTCAGGGCAGTGCCTGCACCTCCAAAGGCTCCCACAGCGACAGGAGAAGGAACAGGGCAGCCCAGGGGCTTTCCAGCTCTGCTTGCTCTTGGCCAGAACCAGCCTTGTCCTTCCTAATCCCAAGCTTTAAATAGGTGCTACTGGAAAGGCACCCGGGTGGGTTCCCCTGGCACAGAGGGCAGAGTTGTTGCCATGGGATGAGAGCAGATTGCAGCGAGGGAAATGGAAGTTGGATATTAATAACACAAAACTATCTGTTAATAAAATGGATGTAGCCCAGGAGGAGGCTGGATTGAGCCATCTGGAGATTTTAAAGGAAAGGTTAGATAAAAAAAAGCCTGTCAGGACCAATTTGGGGTAGGGAAAGGGGTTGGATGGCTTCCCAAGAGCTCTCCCAGACTGAGTTTTTCCAAGTACAAATTCATTTCCCAAAGTGGCAAGGCAGGAGTGCAGCTCGATTTAGAGGCAGAATTTCTCCCTAAAGATTCGCACCGGATCAAAGGCATTCCTTGAATTGGCACTTGCAGAGGCCTTTTCCCGTGGCAGCAGGTCTGTGTCTGTGTGAGAAGGAGCCTTCTGGAAAGCCCAGCTTTCCCAGGTACACATCCAGCAGGGTCCGTCCAGGGCTTGCTCTACCATCGGAGCCCCTGTGAGACACCACAGCCCTGGGATACCAGCCCAAGGAGATCAGTGACCCAGGAGAGCCAGGAGCCCTCCAGCTGCACCAGTTCCCAGCTAAAACTGAGCTCAGGGAAGCCCACCATGGTCATGGCTCAGCTGCAAGGATGGAAGCTCTTTCCGGCTCCCAGTACATGCTTCTGCCACATCCCAGCTCCATGCAGGGTGTGGACCACTTCCCCCATTGGCCCCGATGGGCAGGAGATGCAGGCACGTGGGAAGGAGGCAGCCGGTGGCATCATCAGCCAAGGGAATGCCCGAACATCTGCCCTGTGTGCTGAGGCTTTGCTGTGGGTCAGCACCTGGCCGCGGTGCCAAGGGGTGTGAGTGCAGTGTGTGCCCCCCAAGCTGTGGGGCAGGGGGCACCCGGCTGTGCCCAGGCTCCAGAGGAAGCTGCGCTCAGGGGCTGAGAGCAGAATCCCTTTCTTCATGGGAAAGTGCAATGACTTGAAGTGGTCAGACAGCCTTATCTCTGGTTTCCAAAGCCACACGCTGATCATTTGTCAAGATTAGCGCGTGCGGTAGAAGGGATGGAGCTGTTCCAAACCCAGCTCACAGCTCTTCCCTGGGCTCAAAGCCATTCATAAAAATGCCAGAGCAGCAGCGGCAGCGGCAGCACATACTGGGGCTGTGGTTTAGGGAGGACTAGGAGGGGTCAACCACAGGTTATACAAGCTCCGAGTGGGGAAAAGAATACACAGGTTGTGTTATTTGTACATCCGTTAGCACCCTTCCTCCAGGAAACCATGCAGGGAGGCCGGCAGGGAAGGTTCAGCAAGGACAAGGGGCAGGCAGGAGGTGATGTACTTTCCCATCCATGCCAGGACCCAGGGGAACAAGCAAAAGCATTATCAGGCCACAGCTGTGGAGCAGCAGCAACCTCCAGGGGCTGTCCTGGTTGGATGCAGCAGCAGCACACGGATGCAGGGTGAAGAGGATGAAGATGGAGCAAGGGAGGAGGTGACACCCTCCTGTAAGCTCAGCTGATCCCCATCAGCACGGGCTCAGCTGGGCAGGAGCCTGGGAATGCTATAAGAGGCTGGATGGCTGCAGTGAGGAGCAGGTAGTGTCTGGGATAGGGGTTAGATGGATGTGAGGAGGAAAGCTGTTCTGCTGGCACATGGTGATCTGGATGAGCAGAGGGATCTTTATTGTCAGCTCCTGTATACCTTCAAGGGTAGGAGAGGAAAATGCCTTTGGAGTGGGGGTTTGATCCTGTGTCTGGCAGAAGCAGGGCTCTGTGCTATGAGGGAAGATTTTGCAGGAGGGGCCCTTCCAACATGACCCTTTGAGGGACGTTTGTGTCCCTGGCTTGGCTGTGAGGACTTTGGCATCAGGCGCCGTGCTCCATTAGCCTGGCTGGGACCATGGGGGTCCCTGGTCCAACCTGCTTGAAGCAGGGTCAGCTGTGACATTGGTGTCTGAGCTGCTCATCCCACTGCTCCTGGAGAGGGCTTTGGTGACAGCTTGTCCCCCAACACCAACACGTTACCCTACAAACCCTGTGTCTGGACCTGGGGAGCTGTGCAGGCCATGGAGGGGATGTCTGCAGCAGGAGGAGGTCACCTCATGCTGCTGCACTAATTCAGTAGTTTCCGCACTGTTGTGGTAGATCAGCACTTGGGACGGTTCTTCCCGTCACTCCTCTATGAATGCTTTTCCAAGGGACAGCCCCTGGTGCAAAAAGCAGGTTCACTGGAAGTGGGAACAGCAGCAGCCTGGCATTTAGGTTTAGAGAAATGTTCTTGTGTTGGTATGTTTGTTTACTTCTCCAGGGCTTATGCAGGTCCTTTGCAGAGCTGTGCCTCTGGCTTTAGGGAAGATCCATGTCTTTGCTTTCCATTTCCTCCAGCTGGGTCCTATTCTGCCTTTCCTGAGGACGGGATAATGGCAGCAACCCAGCGATTCAGCCACAAACCCTCTGCTCAGTGACCTCACTGCTGCACGCAGAGGAAGAGAAACACCACAAGAGCGGAAAGAAAACACTTCTTTGGGAGCCGGGCGATAGTGAAGGGCACTTGTACAAACCGGCCTCTTAGGATTTGGTTTATAGTCATCCGGCACAGCTGAGCTTGTTGTAACCCCTGAGCTCTCTCTCCTTCAACACCCTAAGGCAAAGAGTTTGCCTGGTGTTGGCATGCGGGGATGCTCCTGAAGGATGAGTGCCTGTGGGTGCCTGGTTCCTGCAGCAAGTCAAGGGGCCAGGGCTGCTGGGGTGGCTCCCACAGGAGCGATGGACCTGGAGGCAGCTGTAGGTGCAGGTTTCCCTGCATGAGGTGGGTCCAAGAGGGCGATGGCCACGTGTGGAGCCTGCAGCAGGGCCCTGTGCAGAAGCAGCCTGAGCACTGCCCTTCGTCTCCCCCTCCTGCATGTTGGGGGCAGGACCCCCATGGAGCCCAGCAGCCTGCCTCCATGAGGGTTGTCTCTGTGTGTTTCTGAGGTGATGATGGAGAGCAGCCCTATGAGCCCACCTGGGGTAAGTTGCCCTACGCGCACGATTCTCTGTTCTGTGCCTGTTGGTGTTTGCCTAGAGATGGTGTTCTGGGGCAGCAGGAGGGCTTCCCACCCCGAGGGCTGCATTTCCTTGGCTGTGGTCAAGAGCTGCTTGCTCCAAACCATGGCCAGCGCCTCTCCCAGTTGTCCCCAAGCATGGGGTGACTTTGTGATATAGCAAATGTGGGAACAGCTGAGCTGAAACCCTGCCATTATCCACGTTGCTTGCAGCAGCGGGATGAGGAGGAGTTATTTCTGGGCCCTTTGAGGGCCCCTTCGTGCCCCTCCTGAAGCCAGCTCTGCCCTGTCCTCCGAGGTGACCCTGTAGGCACATGTAGGGAGTGATGTGAAGGGCCATAAATAACGGGTGGTTATTTATGCATGGGCAAAGGAGCAGAGTAACTGATACCAGCTTGGGCTCCTTCCAGACCTGCTTGGACCTCATGGCTGATACTTGGCTTCCCTGGCTTCCCTTTGCAAGCAGCTGGGCCCTGCATCTGCGTTTGGCCTCGTGCAGTGTTTTGCTGATTCTCTTTCTCACTGTACGTGTGCTCGCCAAGGTCCCACTGACCCGTCACCAGAAAAACCCTTAAAATCGGGAGAACATGATATCCAAGTGGAATAGCTTGGGCTCAGCCTTGGAGAAAGTCCTGAACTCTCAAGGAATTTCCTGATCTGAAGAATCTGCCAAACTTTGGGATCTGCCTCGGTTGGGCTGCACATACTTTCAGAGCTCACAATGCAGTGCTGTGATTTGGGTTCCCAGCCCTGTCTTTGCAGGGATGTGCTCTATCTGCAAGGGGCAGCAAGATCAGAAAGGAAAACCTCCCTCTGACCAGCCATGGGAATACCCAGGGATTTACTTAGCATCCTCCCCTCCCTAATTCTGGAATCAATGGGATTTTTGATCCTCAACTCCTGTCTTTCTTCCCTGTGCCAAACCCCGGGGCTGTTGCTGCAGCCCTCATGTGAACACGGAAACTTGGGTGCAGTTTAGGTTAGTGGCTCACTGGCAGACCTGGGATTAAAGGCATGATCCCAGATTGACCAATATCCCCTATGTTAATGAACAGATAATGCTTTTGCAGCAGAAGACAGCCTATTTGCTTGAGCTGGGGCTTGCGTTCATGTGTTTATTGCATGTATTTCAAAAGCAAACAAGCTCCTGGGTGGGAAAAGCACAGCCCTTTCCCTCAGAACGAACCCGAATGAAATTCCTCAAGGTCTTCTTCCAAAAATTAGCACTGGCTGGATCTCAACCAGGTTGTTTTTGACTGGCTTTAATCTGTGAAATCAACACTGCGTCAGGAAATGCTCAGATTGACTCCGAACGAGGCTTGGCCAGAAATACTCTTCTGTTTATGAGGGTTAGTTGGAAATAGCAAAACCTCCCGGAGGTGACCTGTGCTGACCTCCCCGCTCACCCAGCCCAGCCTGGAGGGGCTTTATTGTCCTTTACCACTTGATTTCACCCCCAGGGGCTCGGCAGCCCCATTGGGTTGTGATGACGCTGGAGGCTGGGGCAGTTTTTCCACTGGTTTCAGTGGATTTTGGACAGGGCTGGTGGGACCAGTTTCCCTGTTGGCCAGCAGTGCTGTTTTGGGGGTACCCCAGTGCTCCCCAGCAATGGGTCAGGGCTGAACCCTCTGGAACACCGTCACCTACCAGCTCCAACACGGGCCAGCCTGGAGTCACTGTCTCTGCCTCTCTGCTCCTGATGCCTCTGTGTTGTGAGTTATCCAGCTGTGAGCTGGGGCTGAGCAGAGCCTGGACCAGAAGAGCCCATAGCATCCCTTGTGTCCCTCCTTCCCCATGCAGTGCTTTGCAGAGCATTGCAACTGTGAGAGGGAGGAAAAGCAAGCCCAGCGTGAGCACATGTGGCAGGCAGGGGAAATGGCTGTGCAAAGTAAGCAGTGCCTTTAAAGAAGTGCTTGTCTGGGGTTTGTTTAGTTATCCTCTAGGTAATTTTACAGCTGAGGAGGCTGGGCCATTCAGGCAATGGCCCAAACAATATCCCCACTGTCTGAGCGGCTCCCGCGGCCCAGCGGAGCTGGGGGCAGAGCCGGGAAAGAGAAGTTTCTTTTAGGAGCTGTAGGCAGAAATGCCATGGAGGATGTCCTGTAATTAAGACGTCTCTTCCAATGAGCAAGTCACTCGGCTGTCAGGTTGAATAAAGCTCCGGGCACAGCCTGGCTGTGGGAGCGGGAGCAAGGGATGTGGTTGGGAAAAGCCCGGTCCCATTGGTTTGATCTGAACTGCGGCTCCGGGCTTGGGATGCTGAGGAGGTGGATGGGGTTTGGGGCTCAGTTTCCTCACTCCCATGGGCAGGGATTATGTGGTGTCCTGCCTGCACCCCTCTCTACCACCAACCCTGGGCCCAGCAGCTCCAGCCTGTGACATATGGGGAGCTGGGACTCCAAAATGGAGCGCGGTCCCAGTTCACTGCCCTTGGCACAAGCCCTCATGGGGTGTATGTGCCAGGGCAGGTCCTGCTCCCCACCCCACAAAGGCAGGCTCTGTCCCATCACCCTGACACATCTCAGGCTGAAATCCCCATGGAAAACCTCCCCTTCCTCTTCCAAAGGCCTTGTGCAGCCCAAGCTGGAAACACGGGGGCCCGAGTCTCGGAGCACTACGTGCAAATAGCTCACATCAGCTCACAGCCCTGTTCCCAAGAGCCGGAGCACTCGCTGCTGGCAGCCAGCTTGCAGGAGGATCCCAGTATTTCATGCAGACATGGCGAGAAACCAGCCCTGTTTCCCATTCACGAGGGGTGGCTCCAAAACAACACAGAGATCTGTCACAGCGTATACGCGGCATCTGTGCAAATTGGCCTGACTGCCTAAATAATTCCTATATATTTATAAACTGTGAGCTGCAACGTTTTTTCCTGTTTACTTTTCGGTTGAATTCCTTGCTCATGGAAATGAGAGCCGCAGCGCAGTGGCTAGACATGACCATTGTGCAGGCAAGCGCTGTACAAACTGTCCTAGAAAATCCGGCCCAAATGCCAGGCACTATCAGCCTGATCTGCAGCCCCTTCCCACACACTCTCCCCCTGCTCCAGCCCTCTGCATTGAGCTGATTCCAGCTACATGCTCTCATGCCAAGGGGATCTTTGTCCAAGTATGAATCAGACCGCTGCAGGTAGATGGGGTCTGGACCTGCAGTGAGGAAGGTGGAAAAGAGGGAGAAGAGGTTGGGGAAGTTTTCCATGCTACCAGGGCTGTTGTAAATCTGAGCTGGGCAAATCTGCTGTCATATCAGAAGAGGGCTCTGCCCTGCAGCCCCCAGCAGGATGTCTTCCTCCATGCACTGCCAAGGAACGTGGTGCTGGCAGCATCTTCACTGGTGCTGAGTGTGGCTGTTGGTGTGAGCCCCACCATAGCATGGCAGGGGCCATCCCTATCCCCATCGGCATCTCCAATGCCTGATCCCAGTATTCAGTGCTTGCTGAGCATCTCGGGGTTTGTTGTTGGGCAGAGTTGGCCAAGGTGATGCTGTGGTAGCAATTTGGGGAGGCAGGGACAGGTCCCTGGGCTCTGCTCCTTGGTCTGTGTTTGGGGCCAAGGACATGGGATGTGTCCAAGTTATGTGCAGTGCTTATACCTGCAGCTTTTAAATACTCGTGTGGGTTTGGGATTGAGATGGCCAGAGCATGTGGGTACTTGGATTGTGAGGGATAGCTGCAGCTCACACAGGAGCTCACACAACTTCTGCACCAGTCGGCAAGGGAATCAATGTGCCTTGCTGGAAACAGGGTCGTAAACAGCACCACGAAGGGCCAAGACGTGTTGGAGCCAGGGCTACACATCTGCTGGGAAAGCAGGGAAAGGAAAGGGGGAAAAGGTTTTAAACATGGAAAGTGAAATCTGAACCTGTTTTATGGCTGCTCGGAGGCCACATGCAAGGCTGCGGCTGCCATGGGGGCTCTGGGGAGTGCAAACAGGGGCCCACACCACCGCGGGGGCTCAACCTTCCTCATGCACATCTCACCCTGCCCTGCTCCTCCAGGTCCAGCGGGGCAGGAGCGGGTAAGGATGGGAGAGTACCTGGGAGCTGGAGGGATGCAGGAGCATCCTGAGGGCTTTTCCCCATCCCAGCTCCCCTTCCATGGGCACTCTCGCCCTGGGGGGACTCACTCACAAGTACTGGCTGCAGCTCATCTGCCTCTCCAAAGCAGGAATGAAACAACCACCTCCGTGGCTGACAGATAGCAGGGATGAAGCAGCGCAGTTAGAAACGTGTTTGGGGTTTCACTGTCTTTGCACTTGCATCACACTGGTTGCTCCCAACCTCAAATCCATGTCACCTGCTGGTGGCATCTTTTTTACTCTATTTATAGTGTCAATTCAAGGTAGAACTTATTTAGCAGTGGCCACCGTCATTGTGTCATATTTATTTATAGTCTCTCGCACTTGCTTCTGTCCACTCTTGGGTATTTCAGTCACGTTTCTCATCCCTTACATAAAGGTCTGGGAACAGCTGTGCTGGAACGGATCAAAGCAGCCCCACGTCCCCTCTCAGCTCTTCGCCAGCAATAGGGATGGCAAAGGAGGAATGCAGGAAGCGTGCTGGGATCCTCCTGGCAGTGAAAGGGTGAGGCACAGCCCGGGGACCTCCCCGAGTGGCTCTAATCTCTTCTGCAATGTGGTTACAGCCCTGACCTCCCCACAGCCCCAACAGCACATGGCATGTTTCATGGTGTCCTGGGTGAAAGGGGGCTGTGGCCACGGCCTCTGGGACCCTGGGACCCTGGGGGGCCTGGCTGATGGTGGCTGGATCCCCTCCGAGCAACGGGGGCTAAATACAACTATAGAGAGTAACGCTACATTCCTAGACTTGGAATGAGGGATTTCTGTGCTCACATGTGGTGTGGGAGCAGGTAGGGGACAACAGCGGAAGTTCAGGTTATATCTGAGGCAGAAGCTCTTCCCTGTGAGGGTGCTGAGCGCTGGCACAGGGTGCCCAGAGAAGCTGTGGCTGCCCCATCCCTCGCAGGGTTCAAGGCCAGGTTGGACACAGGGGTTGGAGCACCCTGCTCTATGGAAGGTGTCCCTCCCCATGGGAGAGGTTGGTACTGGATGAGCTTTAAGGTCCCTTTCAGCCCAAATCAGGCTGTGATGCTGGGATTCTGTGGTGCCTTCCCAGGCTCTGCCCTTCTCTGGGGGATGCTGCAGGATGGCTGTAAGTGTTGAAGGCACTGGAAGGTCCCCTGCCCCACAGGCTGAATTTGGGATGAGCACTGAGCTCCTGCATGAGCAAAGGTCCCCAGACATGCCGGATCCTGCATCCAAAGGTAAGTGGGCTGTAGGGTGAGCAGCTCTGCCTGCAGGAGGGTAGATGGGGCTCCTGGGATGGAGTTGGGCGAGTGAAGAATCACCATTAAAGTGTCTGTGGAAATCCTGGCTCCTGGACACACTTGTTCATACAGTGCACCAAAAGGAGGTGAGCCAGGAGAAGGGAAAACCTAATTGGGTGTTTCGGTAATCCTTTTCTGAAGGAGATACATCAGCTCATCTGACTGCAGTGGGATAATGGCTCATCCACTCCAGGATGCTCTGCAGGAGGCCTGGGAAAGGCCCTGGACCATGGAGTGGGCATGGCACCAGTGATGGTGCAGGACATCCACCTCGTGCTTCTCCCTGGGCAAAGGACAGTGGGTCCAGGGGTGAGCAAAGGACAGACACAGCAGCTCCTGGGCTGGAGAGGGGCCAGCGGAGCCATCCCATGGCCTCTGCTGCTGCTGCCTCACCAGTAGAGCCCATATTCATCACTGGGAATGGCCCCTTTAGAAAATCTCAGGCCTTGTGCTTGACTTCTATTGGGTGATGGCCACACTGAGGTTTCCCTGCACCCTCTCTTGGGTGCCACATGTCCCTGCCTCAAGTCAGGATCCTGGCCAAGGCTCAGGGCCATGTGGATGATGGCAGCAAACCCTTCGCTGCAGGACTCAAACCCGGTGTTCTGGGCTTCACCAGCCTGGCCATGCATTATCCAGGAGGAGAAGGGCCTGGGGGTGGGAGGCAGGAAGGTGGTGGTGGGGAGGTTCTGGTGCTCTCCAGAGCTGCCTGTGATGGGTTTTAATCACTGCGAAGAAACCCGCAGTCGAGCCATTCCCGCTGCCCCCCACCCCCCCGCTCTCCCGGGACACCGGATCTGTTTCCTGGGATTACAGGGAGCACCTTAAAGAAAATATTTACAGAATTTATATTCACATCCCGCTCGGCCTCTTCTCAGGGGCTCCCCCATGCCCGCTCTCCCTCCCGCTCCCGCTCCAGCTCCCCATCCTGCCACAATACCCGCCTTTGTGCGAGGAACAATGTTTACTCTCCATCGAGGATGGGGGGATTGGACATGAAAAGGGCTGCCTCCCCCTCGCCCCGGCCCCGGCTGGCGGGAGAAGGAGGAATTCCTGCAGGAATGTCGATGGCGAAGCTGGCCCGAAGGCGAGGGGATAAATATTCATGCTGGAGGAGAGAGGGAGGAAAGAGCAAGGGAGCGCTGGGGACCGGGGCAGCGCGGGGTCCATCGTGCCTCTGCAGCTGAGGTGTGCGGGGCTCCCTGCTGGGTTTCCAGGTCCGTGATGCAGAGCGGGCGCCGTCCCTTGGCCTCCCGCAGGAGATGAGGGGCACGCCCGTGCCGGGGGCAGCCCCTGCAGCGGGGAGCAGGCTGCGGGGCTCGGGAGCCAGCATGTGGCTGCAATTACAGGGCCGCTCGCGGGGATGCTGCGCTGGAGCCTTGGAAAGGCAGCGCCTCCCTCCCGCCTTCCCCGGCGCTGGCTGCGTTTCCCCACCAGAAGCCAAGATTCCTCCTGCTGCTCCTTGCTGGGAACCCGTCCAGTTGGACAGGGGAGCGCTGGGGGGACGCCTGCCCCGCAGCCGGGGGGACCCCAGCCCAGGCACCGCGAGAGCCGGGGCGAGCCTTCAACAACGAGGCGGTGCAAAGGGCAGCCTTTCCCTTAGCGACAAGGAAAACGCATCAGGAACGCTGGATGAGCCTTTATTATGGGATGGCTTCCCCAGCTCCAGTGCCCTCTGCCGTCCAGCATCAGCAGCCCTCGCTCGTGGCAGCCGGAGTGAGGCACCGCGGCTCATTCCCACCCCAGCACTGGCCTCCCGCCAGCTTTCCTAAGCCTTTCCCCATGTGCACGGGGCTGGCCTCAGAGCCTGCTGCCGACCAAGGGTGTTTGAGGGTCCCCAGATAGCTGCGGGAAGGGCTGGAGGGCAGGGACCATGTGTGGGGTTGGCATGGGCGCAGCAATGGGCTTTGGGGCCAGCCCTGGCCGGGAGGTAGAAGCCATCTCCAGAGGTGAACACAGGGTTTGGTTCAGACCTTTTCTGTTTCCTGAAAAACACTGTCTAAATATAGCAAGTGCTTGGGCATTTTACTCTAGGAAGGGAAAACAGCTCCAGTGCCAAAGGAGATCCTCTTCTGTTTGCACAGCGTGAGGGCTGCTCCCATCAGGGGGGATCTGTGCTGACAGGGACTGTCTCATCCTGGAGGTATTCATTGGGATGTTCATTCAGTCAAACTCCCCCACTGGAGGTTTAGGCATGGTGACAGACACTGAGGTCCATCTGAGTTGCAGACAGGAGCCCCAGCAGCTCTATGGACACCATTCATTTCATCAATCTTCTCCCTGATTTCCCAACCTGATAGGATGCTAGAGGAGAATCAGGCACTGCATTCTATTGTCACACAGCTGGATGTAGCCCTGCTGTCCCTCACCCATCCTTGGGCTGTTGGATGCTGCCATTCGCATCAGTTTCACAGCCTGTGCACCCCTGCCTGCAGCTCTGTGTGAAGGGGATGGCAGGTCCCTCTTGGCCACATCGCTCCCTGTCACCACCGAGAACTGTGGGTGGTCGGGGCACCCAACCTTTGCCCTGGCCTTTGCTCCCTAAATCAAGGGAAACAAATGAGCAGCAGCTGCACTGCTTTGTGCTCCTGGGGCTCTCCTTGCTGCTCTTCTCTGTGCTCTCCTTCAAAGCAGGATGCTGGCCCAGGAGCTCAGAGCATCTCCATGTGCCTCACCTGGGCTGCATTCCCTGGTCCAGCACATGTGGTGCTTGTGGTGCTGAGTGATGGGTTACTGTAGAGAGAGCCAAAATGGATCCTGGGCTCTGGCTGGGACTGTGATACTCACAGGCTGTGCAGCCTCCAGCTGGGAGTAGTATAGACAGGGAGGCTTTGCTTCCCTCTACGAACGGGTTTGCAATTCCCCAGTGGAGTGGAGCTGCAGTTCATGTCGGACCAAGAGCACATCAGGGCTGTGGTGATACCTGCTCTGGAGACACTGTGGGGAGATGTGGTGTGTGGCTGGGAGCGAGCCGCATCCTCCTGGGGCAGGAGGTTGAGATCTCCACTGCTGCCAGAGCAGCCCTCAGCCCACAGGCATCACCCAGCGCCACGTCCCTGGGATGGATCCCTGCCAGACAGGAGGGGTGTGATGCTCTGCCACAACAGAGACACCTCTGGGAGCTGCAGGGCTCAGGTTTGGGACTGGGTAGCTTTGCACAGGCAGGAGGTGGCCCAGGCTGTTTGCAGGGCAGGGCTCCTCTCACCGGGTCGCCTGGAGGGTCTAACAGAACAGGAGTGAGTCAAAGGGTGGGAAGCGGCTTTGGATTTCTCTGGGAACGCCAGGATGTTCCTTCTTTTTATCTTTTCTCATGGTATTGTTTGATGGTTGGAGACAAAAATCTGGAACAGATCTGCAGAAAGTGCTGCTGTTTCTGGCTCTCCCTGCAGAGCATGTCTCTGTCCTCACCAGCTGGACCAGCATAGAGAGCCTCCATCCCCAGCGAGGCTCTCAGTGGCCTGAGCCTGCCCTTTCCCCATTGACCATCCTGAACTTTGCTCCCACAGCCTGGGCATGCAGCAGGATCAATCCTGCTCCCAGAGACTGGAGACAGAGGCTGCTGTGCTGTGCAGGTCCTGCTCTGGAGGCACTGAGCCTTTGTTTGCTTTGGGAAACGAAAACCTTGTTCGGTGTGGATGTAGGCAGTTGGGGAATGCTGCTACAGGCAGTCTGGGGTGAGCACTGGGGCTGAGCTGAGGCTGAGGTTACGACGTGGCTGTGGCAGAGCTATGCCGGCACAGCAGCGTGTCCCTGCTTTCCTGTGCAAGTGCAAAACCTCCTTGAGGTCTGCTGTCTCCTTGCCATGGATGTGCAAGGGGGTTTGGGTCAGTTGTCCTTCCCCAGGGTCAGTACTGCTCCGCATGTATCCATGATGCCTTGGGGACCAGGAGGGAGGGCAGGAACAGGGACAAGGGGAGCAGGACAAGAGAGGAAGGACCCATGTCAGGATCTGCAGGATCAGTGTCCAGCAGGAAGGAGGAGGTGGAAAATGCCCAAGTCTTTGGGCTGTACATCCTGATGGAGACATTGGACCTGGATGAGCCCCACTGGACTGGCAGCTCCTGCCAGTGTTGAGTTATTCCCTGTAAGCATACAGATCCTTGCTGTGCCCAATTGCCAAAGAGCTGCCCCGAGGTGACCTGTCCTTTGCTGCAGGAGGCTGCTCCCCATTGGCATCACCAGCTCTTGTGCCATGTGTCATGCAGCAGAGCATGCAACAACTCAAGTGCAGGAGCAACCATGTGTTCAGCCTCCTATGCAGGGAAAAATATGTGTATGTTCCATGTGCACAAGGAAGAGGCCTTGAAATCCGGGAGGATGCAATGATCAATAAATTACAGCTTGGATAATATTTTCCACCTTCACCAAATAAATCAGCTCTTATTTTTCCCCAATGTCCACAGATTTAATGGCAGCAACAGTGCCCTTGATGGTTGTAAAAACTCCATCCTCTTGCTGAAGCGCCTCCCAAACAATTTGTCATTTGGCCTTTGCTTGTTTGCTTTAAAATTAGCCTGTCCAGACATTTAATAGCCCAGGAGCTAAGAAATCCATCAACCCAGCCCAGCTTCCAACTATCTCTGTGTGCACTCTGCAGCTGCATCGCAGTGATGGGTGTAAGGAGTGATGGGGAGGGAGCAAGCTGTGGAGTCAAGGATCATGGGGGATATTTTCTATCTAGCTTTAAGATCACCTTTCCTATTTCCACTTCTTTCTTTCTTCCCATCTTTCCTTCCCCCCCTGTCACATCACCTCTCCAGCTGCCATCAGCAGTACTCCCCTTCCAGCTGCAGTGAGCAAGGCAGGAACTGACCCTTTCTCATAGGTGTAAACATTGCCTTGTTAAAAGGGGATAATTGCCGGGGTCTGGTTAACCCTGGTGTAAAATCAAAGCCACTGAGGCTCCCAGCCATGCGGACCATGATGCCCTGGCTCTGGAGTAGACAGCCCAAGCTTCACTGCTTGTCAGCTCAGTGCATTCAGTGTGGAGTTAACTTCTCCCTGAAACAGAAACAGTCTTTTGGGCTGATTTATACCCCCCAGGCGCAGCTGAGGGTGGGTCCTGTCCCACCAGAGAGCACTGCCAGGAGTTTTCTGGCTGCCCCATTGGGAACAAGCTGTGCCACTGCATGGACCACCCTGCAGTGGTCCCTGAGCTCACAGGAGAGGCAAACCCAAGGCTGCACACAGGCGCTGGGAGGCTGCATCTCGGCTCTGTTATCCCTGATTCTTGGAGGAGCACGTGTATCACAAAATGGTTTCTTTGCAGTCAGAGCCAACGGGCTGCTGTTGCAATTCCAGCATCGTCTGTCTGTGACCCACATCCCCTTAGTGCCCCACTGCCACTGCTCAGCAGTAGGTTTAGCAATAAGGATGCTCAGAAGGCTTTTCTCAAGCAGCAGGAAGGTGTGCGCAGGGGTGGGAATGGAGGCCAGCCCTTCCTCCCTGCACCCTTCCCAGCAGCCAGCTGCAGGCATGCTCAGAGCCTGGGAAACGGGGGCAGCAGCACCCAGGGGATGTCCTGAGCAAGCTGCACAAAGGCCAGTCCTGCCTCTGCAAACCCATTCCCAGGCCAGCACACAGGAGCCCTTCAGGCTTCTCCAGCCATACTGGGGGCGAAGCCAGCTCCCTCATGGTACTTTTCCCATTGGACCAGTGGCTCCAACAGTTCCACCTGAAGTGCCGAAGATCCTCCTCCTGCCTTTGCTCACCCATGGGCTCTGCCCATGGGCTCAGGGTGAGACAACTGTGAGTGAGTCTGGGCTGTGAGCGAAGCGCAGGCTCAGGGCTGGCTGCAGACAGCACAGGAGAGAGGAGCTCTGCAGGCACCGAGCTGAAGGCA
Source organism: Psilopsiagon aymara (assembly GCA_024733675.1). NCBI lineage: Eukaryota > Metazoa > Chordata > Aves > Psittaciformes > Psittacidae > Psilopsiagon > Psilopsiagon aymara. The sequence continues at coordinate 17,507 of JANRGW010035481.1, forward strand.
TTTTGATTGCTTCCAGGATTATTACCCAGCATGTTTATTCCTTCAGCAAGGAAGACTTCATAACTCAGGGACTGCTGACAATGTATATATATTGAAATCTTATAAGAGTAATGAGCATATCCAATGATATTTTGTCCTCCTCTTGCCAACATAAACAACTCGCTGGACTTACCGAATTGCAGCGGGTCATCCTGAATAATTAGGCTCGCATGTTCCATTTATTACCTTGAAAATCCTTTCTCATTATACTTTATCTGTCCATCTATCTCTCTAAATGTAATATGTTTAAATGAAAACCAGATACAGCTCTGAAGGAATTTGAAATATGAGGCTGAGAGTCCAAGAAGCAGCAGAAGGGTCCTCTGCTAGCAGGGAAAGCTGAGGAGATAAGGGAAGGTCAGGTGAGAGCTGCTGCATGGGGCTGGGCTCAGCCACGTATCTGCGGACAGGCTTGTGCTTAAGGATATCCAGTCAGTTACTGATGAGGCTGCTGATACTGACGAAGGATGTGGGGAGGAGTGGGGTGGGATCCTGGTGGCCGGGTCAGCTTTAACAACCTCTTCAGTGTTCAGGTCTCTCTCCAGATGGCTCCAGACATGAGGACCATGAGACCAGAGAGCACCTCCATCCTTTCAGGGCTCAGAAAGTCTCCCACAGCATCAGTAGGCAAGAAACTGCCACTGCTCAGGGAACTGAACCTGTAAGGGGGTGAGAAAGGAGTGGCAGCTGCCCCTCACGTGGGGATGAGGAGAGAGCCTGATATGAACCAGAGCATTGCCATTAGAAAATGATAGCTCCTTCTTTGGAGCCATGTCTGGGAAGGAAACACTGGACATGATTCATAGAATCTTAGAATAGCTTGGGTTGGAAGGGAGCTTCAAAGGTCATTTGGTTCCACCCCTCTGCAGTGAGCAGGGATAATTTAAATGTATTTTAGTTAGGATTAAGTATCATCTCAAGGTATCTTGAAATTGCACTTGTACTGTGCTGATCAGCATGGACAAGAGCAGACACCAGCAGAGACTTGTGGGGCTGAAAATCACGACTGTCCCCTGTGAAACAAGAGACCACATTTAACCAGGGCATCCCTGATACCAATGGGTTTGTGGTGGGATTTGGACAATCTGACACTGGTTCCTGAATTTCCCTGGTGATGTCCCTGTGCAGCGTGACTGAGGTGTAGCAGTGACCTCCAGGATCTGAGCTCTGCATGATCCCTCTCCTCTTCTGACAGGCCATACCCCAAACCAGGTGAGCATCTCCGCAGTGGTTCCCAGCCCCAGCCTGCGTGGCTGTACCCCAGGACATGGTGCGTCACTCCTTGTCCGTTAAGGAAAGGTGACGTGACATGGTCCTTCAGTGCCAAAAGCACCTTTTGCAGCTTTGCTTCCACTATTGCTCCTTTCTAAAGAGCAGCCCGCAGCAAAATGAGGAGGAATTGTAGTCTGCATGGATCTCACAGACCCAAGCAAGGTGGATGCCAGGGGTGGTGTGTACTCAGACATAGCTGTGACTGGGAAGCCCTCTCTGGACGCTGTATACCTTGCTGATGCCTGCAAGCCTGTTGGCCTATAATAGTAGGTCCATTGCTGTTTTGGTTTGTTCTCTCAGCAGGGACAAGAAGTCTGAAGGTGGAGCAGACAAATACGTCTTGTGTCAGCTCTTATGCCTTTGCCACCTTCCTCCTTGGGGATTGCCATAGAAACACTCAGAATGGGAAGGAGGCAGGAAAACCTGAACCAGAGAATGGCAGAATGGTTTGGGTTGGAAAGGACCTTAATACTATGCAGTCCAGCCCCCTGCCGTGGGCAGGGCCACCTCACACTACACCATGTCACCCAAGGCCCTGCCCAACCTGGTGCTCTGCTTAACTGAAACACTGCTTTCAGGTCATTGGAAGGTGTGAGCTGTGGTATTCATGCCATGGGGTGGGCGTCCTCCAATGAGACATCATCCAAAGTCATCTGAAGCCATCGAGAACCAGCACTGGCCATCAGGATGCCGATGGGAAAGAGCTGGAGGCAGCAGGAGCACACAGTGAGGATACTCGGGTCAGTGGGGCGGTGTGCGGTGGGTCGGTGTGTGGGAAGCTGGAGCAGTCCTGCCGGCTCTCCCCATGGTTCTGGCCAGCGCTGTTGAGTGCTTCACTTGCATGAGCAGCGAGAATAAAACCAAAATGACATTCATTAAATGTTTTAAGGAGTGTTCAGGCATGTAATCCTCCTGGAATGAGGCAGCCACAACAAGTTACTGTAGTTATTGATAGTCATGTCAGTTAGCCTTTTCCAAGGATTAATCACCATCCTGCTCATGCCATACAGGATGTTTTTATCTCTGTTTTCTCCCACTGCTGCAGAGTGCAGAGCTGGCTGGGCTGACCAGCGTGGCTCCAGCGCCTGGAGGGGGAAGGCAGGCTTCTCAGGCTCACATCCTGGATGTTTAACAGTTTGGGAGAACACTTAGAGGAATTGCTGGGGCAGAGCTGCAGTGTTTCCAGGTGTCACCGTAGAGGGTCCGAGTTCACAGGTCCCCATCACTGAGGTCTGGTGCGCAAAGCGAGGGCAGTTTCCCAAAGGCAGATTGCAGCCTGCAGGAAGGATGTTGCCCATTGCTTTGACACCTATTGCTATTATAGGTGCATATAATGCATCATCCAGAGAGGATGGTGCAGAGCCAAGGGAGAGCTCCTCATACTCTTCATACAGCAAAAGAGGCTGTATCATTAACTAGAACACTGAAACTGGTAATTCTTTCACTTTGTTCTGAATGGAAGGGGGAGGTGGAGGGAGGTGTGATGGGACCATTCACTGAGCTCAGCATAAGAAGAGCACAGCACAGCACAAGGGTGACACAAGCAGCAAGGGTCAGCACTTTACCAAAACTGAAGAACCATTGAGTTTGAGCAGCCTCAGAGGCTGTGGCCACTGTGTGCAGGGGGCTGTGTCCTGGCCACCAGCCCGCAGTGGCAGATGGTACCTGAGCTCTGTGCTACCCCTGAGGACACAAAAGCCATCCCAATCCCACCTAGGGCAGAGACTGGAAGCAGAGGGCAGTGTCCATGGGCTCACTCACAGGAGGGAGATCCCGGCATGCTTGGCTTGGATCTTCACCTCTTATTGACCTGCTTGCCACTGCAGCCAGGTGAGGACCTCACCCCTTTGCAGTGCCAGCATAACCCATCCTGCAGCTGGAGGTGGATTTGGCCCCTTGCCCCAGGGCATTTGCTTTGGCTGTTCTCATTTGACCCTTCTTCTACACAGGATGTCCTCAGGGCTAATTTTGCTGGTGCTGGTGGTAGTCTGGAGCCTGGAAAGGGCTGCAGAAGCCACACAGAAGAACCCGATGCACTGCTGAGGGATATCACTGTCACACTGATGCTGCTTTGCTTGGAGGGAAGGGAGAAATTCCAGCTCTCAGTGGGGGCTGGACAACTTCCCAGCTCAGCACTTGGCAACGGGGCTCTCCATGCTCGGGAACATCTCCGGGTTTGGGCAGCCCCATCCTCAGCCTAGGCTCAGGGTCAGGAGCAGCTGGAGGTGTCCCTGGGGAGGCTTTCCCAGGCTTCTTGCCCTCACAAGACCTGGCATTGCCTTCAGCCGTCGTGCTTCCAGGAGGGCCAGAATCCCTGAAATCTCCCAGTCACCCAGCATCCCTTCTCCTGGGAGCAAAGATTTGCCCCAGCCTCTTCTCATCAGTGCATACCACTTGTTCAGTGCCTGTGGGGGCATGTGGGTGTTTCTTACCCTCCTGGTGCTCAGTTCCTTGACTGCTTGGAGGAGCAGCAGATGGACAGAGAGCCCTCTCCAGCCCCTGCTCATGTCCCACCGGTGGGTGGGTGTCTTTGAGACGAGGCTGTCCTCATGGCAGGACACAGTGGGGGAGATCCATCTGCGCCACCAGGACAACCACACACTCCTGGCAGCGGGGTCCCTGTGCTGAACAGGCACACCGTGGGGTGGCAGAGCGCCATGGAGCAGAGGAATCAGCATCAATCAGTCCTAATCCCACGGGAATGGCCCCGGTGTGTGGCGCTGTGTCCCAGACAGGCTGGCGGGACCCCGGTGACTTCCCAGTGTTGCCCCCCCGAGCGGTGCCCTCTGACATGAGCTCTGCACCCCCAGCCTGCAGGGGCAGAGCCAGGAGGGGGGCAGTGATGCTGGGTTTCCCTCCCCGTGGGCAGCCCGGCCCCCGCCTGCTTTCCCGCAGTGTTCCCAGGGGATGCGAAGCTGAACCGGGTTGGATTGCGTGTACATGGGAGCTGCTTCCTTAGGGACCCCGCTGCGAGACCACCAGCAAGGAGGAGCCCCCGTCTGCCCCCCACAGGCACCCCTTCCATGACCACATCCTGGTTCCGGAGAGGTGACGGGGGCCGCGGGGGGTGCATTCAGTTTGCTCTGCTCTGCTCAAGGCACGCTCAGCTCCAGCAGGAAGGTCTCTGCTCGGTGCCTGCAGACATGAGGTGTTCCACAGCCTCTTGGCCCCACGAGCTGCCAGGAGCTGAAGAGCTGCAGGGATCTGACTCCCTGCTCCAGCTCTGCCTTGCGTGCTGCTTAGGGAGCAGTGGGAGAGCCAGGGCCCTCTCCTCCCAAGCCGAGGTCCACTTTGTCCACTCCAGCTTTTCTGTCCATCTCCCAAAGCTGGTGCAATGGGGTAAATTAAGCTTTCTGTCAGCATCATTTCCTCTGGTTCAGCGAGGTGGGAAACTGCATTTTACAGCCCCTTGGCTTCTTATCCGAAAGGAAAAAATAAAGAAGAGAGAGGAAAAATGCCCTTTAAATAGAACTTTCCATGCTGGAAGTACCTCTGGAAATACATGGAGGGGGAGTCATCAGCATGAGCAATGGGTGCAGGTGCAGAGAGGTGTGGGGGACAGGGAACAGAAGGGGACATGGCTCATGGACCAGCTCCTGGCGTGACCATGAGCTCCTTCTCCAGCCAGTGCCTTGATTCACGCTGCCCATGCTCTGCCCTTGCTGGATGAGACCGAATCCTGAGCTCTTGCCCTGCCCAGAGACACCTCATGGATCCCAGGGGCTGTGCTGACTCCTCCATGACAAGGGCCTGTGTCCCCCTGGTGCCCTGCAGACACAGGCTGCTCCATCATCACCCCCAGAGTGGTGGGAAGCACCCTCCATGCCGCAGCAGAGCGGCTTTCTCCGGGGAGCTGCAGATGCTTCCTCTCCTGCTCTGACTGTGCCCAGGTTGTGGGGCATCCCTCCCCAGCCCAGGTTAACCCCACCACCTACTGTGCTTGCTCCCCAGATTTGCTTAACTGGAGAACTCCCAGGAGCACCTGGTGGGAATGAGGCTGCCTACAGCAGGGAAGGAGAAACAAGATGCTTGGCTCTTTTTCCCAGCTCCCTGGCCCCTGATAAAAGCCATGCTCACCAGAGACCACCAACCAGGCCTTTAAAGTCCAGACACAACTGGGAGTTCATGTTCAGCTGATGATGCTGTGGATGCAGAGTACCCTTCACCACCAGAGCCATGCGCCATACAGAGCAAGAAGACCCATGTGTGCCTGAGCACACGCTGGGCAAGGTGGGACCTGTCACCTGCATCTGGGCAGCGTAGCTCTGGTGTGCCCTGCTCAGCAGCTTCTGGCTATATGGACGAAAATCGTGGTGAGGGAAGTGGTTTTCAGAGCCTTTTACAGTGTCAAGCTGCAGATATGGGCATGCGCTCAGCTAGAATGCAGCCATTTGCACAATGGATCTCCTCTGATGGAGGGCACAACCCATTGGAGATGAGAGTGAGGAAGGGTCTCTGTATGATGGGAAGGGAGCACAAGGACACAAATGCAGTGTGCACTGCAAAGCTCAGAGCTGGGCCAGTTTTACATCATTCCAAATACAGGCCGATTTGCAGCAAATGCTGCTCCACAGACCTCACATTGTCCCAGTCATTTCCTTTTTATTTATACTATTTTTTTGCCACTTTTCCCCTTCTGTGTTATCACCAGGGATCCTTATTTCATTTGTCTTGCTTAGCTGTGACTTGGCGTGTGCCACTGATGCTGTTTCTCTGTTGGGATGGGATGAGCATGACCCAGGCTGGCAGGAAGGCTGGGATAAACCATTGGGATGTCCCATTGGCTTGGAAAGTTGGAGCAGACCTGAGGGGGATGGACCTAGGGAAAGAGTTATACCATTTCTCCTCTTTCACCCCTAAAGTGCTAAATGTGCTGGAAATGCACTGGCTCCACAGCACTGCGGCTGACCTTACATTAAACGTGTCTCAAGTGCAAAGGTGGGCACCATCCAGGCACCCTGGTGACCCCTGTTCTCCTGCACCCCCACGTGCAAAGCCTGACCATTTGGTTTCCATTGTGCTCTGTACAGGTGAGGGCCAAAGGCTCACACACCAGCACAGGATCAGAGCAGTGGTGGTCCCAGCTCAGCGACGCGAAGCTCAAGTCCTCCGCCTGAGCTCATCCTCACAAGAAAACATGAGGGGAAGACACGTCCAGTTTGGATTCATCGTGTGGAGCAGCTGGGCAGGTCCAAAAGGCCCTGGGGCCCGTTGCAAGCATTAACCAATGGATTAAACAGGCCCAGCCATCGCTCTCGCTGCTGGGATGTGGCTTCCTCAGCCGAACGCTGCCTACACCAGTGGAAAAATCACAGCCTGTCCCTTTAAGTCCAAAATGATGAGTGTATTTCTGGAGGCTCTGGAAAAGAAGTCAAGACTGTTGGCTTCTGCGTCACCAGCACCGGCCATTGATTCCCTGGAAATGTTTCATATTTGGCCAAACTGGCTGTTGATGGAATAGTTTCTGATTTAACACTCTCGGCTGCAGGAGGGAGCCAGATGGGTCTCGTTAGCTCCAGAGAGACCGTCCTTCCTGTTGGCTGCTGCAGAAATACTTCCAACATAGCCCTCTCCTCCTTATTCCCAAGCAGACACTTAAGCCACTCTGCCAAGCTCTGCACAGGAATCCTGGTTATTCCAGCCCCCAGCTTCTCATGGCTTTTATTGTTGTTAGTATTGTTATTTACCTGCCCTGGTGACCAGCCCCACACTGGTTTCCCCCCCCACCTCATGCTCAGCCTTCTGCAGGGAGCAGATGTGGGTGTCCTCAGGATAGCTCCCAGCATCACACCAGCACCTTTGTGTGTTCCTGTTGCACCCCATGCTCTACACAGGGTCCTTCCCTCTTGTCCTCCTGCCCCATCTCTCGCAGCCTCTCCTCTCTGCCCCTCTCTATTTAGTCTGTGTGTTCAAAACTCAGCACAAAAGCTCTTACAGCTCCCTGGGCTGTGACCCAAACAGTAAAGAATGTTTATATGCTGGTTGCCTTCCATTTCTGTGTATTAATATTGCACACACACACTCACACACAGCGTTTCTGGTGCCTCTGCGGGCTGCCGGCCAAGGGAGCCCAGCCAAAGTAAAGGCATCTGGGCCCTTCTGGAGAAAGCAGAAAAAGGAGACAAAATACAAAGCAAAAAGGACTGGGAGACAGGAGGCTGCTCCAGTCTGTGCCCTGTGCCTGCTGTGGATGCGGCAGGGAGTCCAGGGCTGCCAGGCTCTCCTATCCCAGCAAGTCGCCCCATGTCCCTTGCTATCCCCTGGCTTTCCGGTGGTGCTTGGTCCAGGGATGGGGGCTCAGGGTGAGCCACAGATTCATATGGAGGAGGGGGAGATATGAAGGAATTAAGGGTCTGGTTTGGACAGGGCAGCCTGCCAGAAAGGTGCAGCAAGCTGCTGGAGCCTGCCTCGCACCACGAGCCAGGCTGGAATGCTCCAGCCCTGGAATGATGCTGGGATGTCGGCACTGGTAGCTCATTTAAAAACTTTGCCATTTGGCTGGGGGATGGATGAATTTCTGTCTCCTCTTTGATGCCACACAAGAGCCTGAACGTCAGAGGCAGGATGGTCCTTCCTGCCTCTAAAATCACCTGTGGATGCTGCTACGAAGGGGGAAAACAAGGCAAAATGTGAGGGTGAAGAGACCAGGAGCTTCTGCTCCCTTGCTCTTGCAGGAAGATGCTGGGGTGCTGGGGGCTGTATCCTGGGACAACTCCACTAATCCAGTGGCAGACTGGGAAGGGTCAGATCTTTGCTTGAGCTCATCCAGCTCTTCTCCAGGGTCCTCTAAAATCGGCTGCAGGCACATGGCATCACCAGCACCTGCAGGCTGTGGTTTAGGATGAGGCAAGAGGAGCCTTGCTCATCTGTGTGGTGAAGATGCTGCCTTATCTGACACATGCTGCCCAGGCTGTTCTGGGCTTGGAGGCAGCTGGGCTTCCCAGGGCTGATCCCTCACCCCTCTGCAGGACACACAGCCTGTTCTTGACCCTGTGAAGGGGAAAAGCTGCCTGGTGCCACTGAAGCTGCTGAGGCTGCTGCCAGATGCTGTGAAAGCTTCATGCATTGCATGGCTTTTAACCCCAGCAATCTGATGGGCACTGAGTTTCCTTCTCATCTTCCAGAAAGCTGACCTCCTGGAGGTCTCAGCAGGGGTTAACTCTGAGCAAAGTAGTCACGCAATGGGGAGGGCTTGTTCCAAGCACCAAATAACTTGCAGAAGTAATGCATTTGTTCCTAATTAAGATAATTGCCCCATCACTTTTCTCTGTGGCATTGGCCAACCTAACTCACAAATGTCTGAAAACACCAGCTAAAGTATGACCAAATTTAGGAGCTGAGTCGAGTAATATATTGCCTTGATTTGCCCTAAAACATGAATTGGCCGGGAGTCCTCCTGCATATTGCATTTCCAGGGAACATAAGGAACCCATTGTGTAATTAGTGGTAGTATTTTCAACACGCCGCAGCGCGCTGCCTTCATGGTGCTCTGCCCTCCTCTCCCAGGCTACTGCACCTCCGGAGACCCCAGCCCATGGACATGAGTGGTTGGGGTTATAAAATGTGTCACAGAAGTGTTGAGCATGGCTATGGAAAAGCAGGAGATAAGGGAAGGGCTTGCCTGCTCCATCATCCCTCCAGCCCCTGGGTCAGAGGTGGCCAGGAGAGCACCTGGGGACAGGATGAGGTCCTGTGATGTAGGATCCAGCTCACAAGCATCGCTGCCTGCCTGCAGTTGTCAGCAATCCGATGCCCTCCTGCCTGCCCATACCCTGCTCCTCAGCCCTCACCAGAGTTGCCTGGAAGAAATCCTGTGGTCCCTGGTGGGAAATCTGATGGATCCATCCAGAACTGGACAAAAGCTGGGCTCTGCCACCCTTCCCACTGTGCCTGCAGGATGCTATGCTGAGACCTTGCCAGGGATCCTGCCTGCACCGAGTGCCCCTTGTTTTGGGACTCTGCTCTCCCACCACATGGATGTTTCCTTCTCCCTTCCCAAGCTGCTTTGAGCAACTCAGGCCGTAAGTACTGGCAGCCCTAGAGGAGTTGGCTCTTGGATGAGCTGCATGCTTGATGTGACCCAGCAGAACATCCTCCAGCACAGCATCTTTCCCCACCTTGGTCTAAGCCCATGCCTGACAACCCTCATTTCTCTTTCCCTTGTGTGTCACCTTAGCATACAAGGGACCATGTGTGAAGGCCCTACCTGGGGCTGGAGTCTATCAAAGGCAAAGCCCTGGAGGGTGGCATCCTCCCCCTGCCATGCACCAGTGTGTCCAGCACAGGCAGCTTGCAGAGATCATCTCTTGTATCTCCTTCATGCTCATCTTCCCACATTTACTCACCCACTCTGAATGCCACATGAGGCTTCTTTCCCCAGGGGTGTTGACATTTAAAGGTATTGGGAGAATCCATTTGCACTGTAAAAATGACTAATGGATAAGCCTGGAAGTTAATTCCATCTCCTCCATGTCTCATCCCTGCCAGTCCAGGAGCTGGCCAGAACACAGGCGAGAGTGCTTCCCTCCTCCCCTTGGCTGTTTGTTGTCAGCCCCATCTGTTTACTTCTCACATCTCATCCCGGAATGTTTTCCCCACCTGTGACTTTGGGAAGCATTTGGAGAGACCGAGCGCTGCTGCCCTGGTTAAGCAGATGGGGATGGTCCCTCTCCTACCCACTGTCCTCCCTCAGAGGGTTAACAGCAGGGTTAACACTGCCCCAGGCAGGAAAGGGAACCAAGAGAGGACTTTCTGTGTGCCAGGACATCAATTCAAAACAGCTCGCTGGCCTGTCTGGAGCCCCGCTCTGCTAAAGGCATACACTTCCCCTCCGTATGGATTTTCCACCCAATCTCCACATTTTACATGGACGTGCTGAGGGGGGAGGGCCCGGGCTGAAGCGTTCATTCATTTCCCCAGCCCAGCTTCGTTTCTACACCTTCCACAGGCTGTCTGCGGAGCTGGGTGCGCCTCTGCATCCCCTCTCCCCTTCCCTCCCCTCTCCTCACTCCATCCCATAGCAGTGTGGGAATACACCTCTGATAAACACCACATTTCTGGCACACGATCTGTACGCTTGTATGGCTTCATCATTGACAGAGAGGGGAGAAGAGAAATGGGTCCCTTTCTTTCACAAAGCCATGGAAACATCCTCAGCGGTGTGTGAGCAGATGGCTTTGCGATTGACTCCGTGGCCCGGGCAGGCTGCATGTGCGCAGCAGAGCTGCACTGAGGCCAGGGAAAAACCCACACGCTGGGCCGAGCGCGTGGCTGCAGTGCAGAGCAGAAGCAGCTTCACAAAGGTCTCACTGCAGGTAAAATCAAGCACAAGGCGGGGTATGAACCTGCGGTCCCAGAGCAGCTCTTTCCCCTCTCGGACTTCCCAGGCTCCAGCTGAGCAGTGGTTTTGTCCCATCATCCTTGTTTATTGTTCGACACCTGGGGAGGTTTACACTGAGATGCAGTAATCCCAAAGGAAGCCTGAGCTGCTGCAGGGATCTCAGCCAGGGAAGTCAGGGATGTGGGTGAAGGAACTGACCCTGCAGGATGAGCTCCCCCTCCATGCGGGGCAGATCTGTCACTGCTCCCCTAACCATTCCTTCTCCTTGGAGCTGTGGCTCAGCTCATGTCCTGTGGGGCACTATAGGGTCGGTGTTGCCTCTCCAGCTTTTTCCTTCTGCCATCAGGTAGCCGTTTCTAAGGAGAGCCAGCTCCCAGCCATTTCTATGCTCTCCGGAAAGCACCTAAGCCTCTTGCTTTCAGTCCAAGAGCATCCCCCTGAAAGCTCCCTCCTGATTCTGAGCACTTAGTAAGTCTTAGCATTTTATTAGGAGATGCTAATAGCAATGGCACAGAGCCACATACTTTGACTTCAAATCCTCCTTGGCTTAGCATGCACCCGTCATCCCCCTGTCCACCTAGCAGCGAGGATCCAGACGTCTCCTGCGCCTCGACTTGGAGCGATTCCCACCGAAGGGGTGAGCAGCCAATGTTTCCAATGTTTCCAGCTAGTTGCAGTGCTGGAGAAGGGGGATGCTCAACCCGTAACACCCAGACCTGCACGGAGGGAAGGAGGAACCACCATCACACAAAATGCTTTCAAAAACCTTCTCTCCAGCAGGGACGTGGGCCTCTAGCAGGTGAGATGAACATCAATGCCATCAATGCTGGTGAACATCAATGCCAGTGTAGAAACTGGTCCAAAAGAGTGTGTGGGCTGCTCCCACTGGTGTTTACCATGCTGATATCAGAGGCCCAATGGGAAGGTGGATGTCTCTTCCTTGGATGCCCCAATTTTGCCTCTTCACTTCCAGGTCCAAAATGTTTCTGCCTGAGGAAACCTTTGTCTGCTTCCTTCCTCCTGTCACCCAGCTCACAGGTAGGAAAGCACAAAGTGGGCCCTGAGGAATCAAGTCCCTTAATTCTCTTTATCTTCCAGTCTTCAAACCGCGGTTATAGTGAATCCCCAAACAAGTAATATTTCTCATCTATGTGATGGTGACCTGCAGACAGACCCAGAGTGCCATGGGAGACCAGGAATTGTTCTTACATGGAGCTGAGCAAACCAGTGCTCAGGACCCTCCCTGCTGACCTCCTCCCAGATGAGATGTGGGAGCTGCCTGCGGTGCCCAAGGCTGCACTGGAGAGAGGGACATGGAAAAGCATCGCTCAGGAAGCACACGGGAGCCAGGGCAGGACCCGCTGGTGATGGAGGCGCTCGCCGCGTCTCGCACAGCACCACGAACTGCTGCTCCCTCCCACCCTGCCGAGGAGCAGGCAGACGCCTGGAGTCCGAGCTGCACATCTGGAAGTGGGATCCATTCAAACAAACCCCATTACATAACAGCGCACATCTGGAGCCTGTTACCGCTGCGCTTTTAGCAAAAATAGGTTTTTGATATGATCTCTCCCAAGAATGTGGCAGCGGGGCTGGAGCCAGAGCCCTCCGCCAGCGGCTGCTGCTCATAAAGCATCCCCCGCCTCCCGCTCGGGGCAGGACTGCTTCCTCCCGGCGCCTCCGCCGCGATGCTCGGAGCGCAGAGGGGAAGGCTCCGCGCTGAAGGCAGGTGCAGAGCTGGGGCAGAGCTGGAGGATGCACCGGGGCCTGAGCTCTGTGCAGGCTCCACACTGCCCCTGAGTCAAGAGAACCGCCCAGCCTGAGCCCAGGATTGCGCCTTGTTAATGCAGGGGTCTCATTGAAGGGAGGGCAGCGTGTCCGTACAGTGTCTGTGCATGGGAAGGAGCCCACCAAAAAGCCAGAGAGCACAGAGGGGGAGGGGGAGCTGAAACCATGGTGCCTTTTGGTCATCGAGGTGTAGCAAACTGTGATTTTTGCTGTGCTGATGAAGCAAGTTGTGGGTTTTGCTAATCTTCCTAAAATGGGGAACAGGGGCTGCATGTCTCATTCCTCTTCAGCCCCTAGAGCTTGGAGGAGAGAGCTTGCTGGATGAGGTGCCGGAGTAAGTGAGCCCATGCTTCAGTTTCCTCAGGTTTTAGTTAACACAAAACTTCTTTAGCAGGTTCCATAGGTTCCATCTCTATGCCCTCAGCTCTGTTCACCTGCTCTGCAATGGGCCCAGCTAAGTCCTCAGACCTCTAGCACTTCAAGGCCACACATTTCTCCAGCACATCACCCCACCTCCTCTCCGTGTAGTCTAGTCTGAGAGCCCCAACTGGTTTTCATCATTACCTGTAATCTTCACATCATCCTTGTATGTCCCTGGAAGTCCCATTCTTACACCACTTGCTCTACTCCTTGTAGTAAGCCAGATGTTGTTTTCCACCCCCTTGCAAGTCACTTCTCCAAATGTGTCTCCTTCCCCTCCAGTCTGGTGTCTACAACAATACAGACCCTGTCCATGGATCCTCCGGTCTCTAGCTTCCCCTGTGAACCATCTCGTCTTGCTTCTCCTGAAGGCTCCAGCCTGGCCATGAGCTCACGATTGCCGAGCAGACCAGGTCATGGCAAGCCCAGAAAGTGCTCATATGGGGGAAGCAGAGGAAATCTTGAGCTGGCGGTGACTCGGTAGCTGCTGCTCTCCTGGAGCCGGCTCAGCAGCAGTGCTCTGGAAAGGACATGGGAGGTCATTTAGGCACATACGTTCGGTGCTAAATATTGAAGAGTGGTTACTAAGGAGAGCTCGGTGCTCCCAGCCAGGGCAAGGGGCTAACTCGGCCGCCACGGCCAAGATCCAGGCTGAGCCTCTACCAGTTCCTTTCATAGGTTTCTAATGGTGCAGTGCTCTGTGGTGTCACTGTCCTGGCTCCTGGAGCTCCTCAGCCTGTCCAGGCCATACACTGACTGCCTGCAGGTCCCAGCCCAGAGCTGGACCTGTGGCTGAGGAGGTCGTGCCTGATGCTACCAGATCCCAGGCAGCAGCAGTGGCAGTAGGGAGGGGTTTGGCTACAACCAGGCACAAAAATCACAGGTCAGAGTTGAGCCAGAACATGATAATCATAGAGTCATAGAATCATGGAATGGTTTTGGTTGGAATGGACCTCACATATCATCTTATTTCCAGCCCCCTGCCACGGGCAGGGGCACCTTCCACTAAAGCAGGTTGCTCCAAGCCCAGTCCTGCACCATAAGAAAACTCCTGGGGTGAACCTGCTGCAGCATGAGACCCCATCACAGCATGTCCACCTCCTCACAGCAGCGAAGCCATGTCACTGGTCCTACCAGCAGCTGATCCTTGCCCTTCATTCCCTGCTCAGTCATCTTCATCCCAAACTCCTGCCTTTTGATGCTGGGACACCCTCCATCTCCAGCATAGGCACAGCTCTCTGGCCAGCATCTGGCTCAGCCACATCTGCTGCCGGGTTCTTGCCCTCTGGAAGAAAAGCTCTGGGCTTCCCATGCCAGCACCAAGCACATGGAGAAAAGCTTCCTCCTTTCCCACCTGGAGAGCAGCTGAGCTGGGTGCCCCGGACCAGGGCTGGGTCTTTACATCTCCATTGGCCTCTTACCAAGGCAGCCGGGCATGGGGATGGGGTTTGAAACGGTACCTGGACACATCTGGAACACAAATCCATGTGAGGCCCTGTGATAAAGGCTCTTCCTGAAGGTAATGAAAGGGCTTTTGGCAGGAAGGGACACTGCTGCCCTTGGGGCAGCTCAGGTCCATGGTGCTGGGTCCCGCTGCTCCCTGTGGTGTTGGCTGGGGTTATTCCTGGAATGTAACCCCCAGAGGGGGAGAGCAAGGAGAAAAGCATCTCTGGACTGGAGGGGGAAACCTCTGTGTGGATTTTAGCGGTTGTGTTGCCACATCCAAGTGGAAGCTATTTTCTGTGCAGGGGCTGGGACTCAGCGTTAACATCTTCAGTGCCTCAGAATAAGGCTGCACCATTTCCTTTCACATCAGTCTATAGAAGACATGGGTTTAAACTCAGCCTCTCCTTTTTGCTGCCATATGTACCAGCCAGACTTCAGTTTTCCAGAGATTGCAACCTGGGTCGCTCTTCATCTCTTCACCAGGAGATGCAGCTTTGGTGCAGCCCCTACCTGCTATTAAGTCTCTCCTGTACCCTGTAAGCATCCTAAGCGGGCAACACACATCCAGCTTCTGAGAAGCTGAGGGCAGGGGAAGAGGGAGCAGAGGGGAAGAGGGGGGTGAGACAAGGACACTGGCTCCTGCTCCAGGCGGACATGAAGCTGGTGCCTGCTTTTGGCTTCACCTTTACAGTCATCATCTTGGGAGATGTTGTCCAGCTGCTTCGAGCTCTGAAAACAAAAGGGCTTTATTTTCCTTCTTTTTTTTTTTTTTTTTTTTTTTTTTTTTTCTAATTGAAGAGTCAAACACTGGACATTAATGGGAAAATCCTGCATGGAAGGTGCAGCACATGGAGGCTGCTGAGAGATGGGCTCTCAAACTGAGTGCAGTTTCTCTGTTTGTGTCTCTTACATGGCCCCTCTGCATTGCTCTTTGCTGGAGCTGCCTTCTCTCCCTGGCTTTCTTGCTATCCCTCACTTTGCATCTGGAAGGCAGTGGATGCTGCCTTGGATTTTCTAACGATTTTATTGAAGAAAGACTGTAAATAAACAGAGCGATCTGGATAAAAAGCAGAGGCTGAGATTAGCTTCAGCTTGTATTTGCCTTGTTATTTCCCACCGGTGCTCTCCTTGCCCACATCCTGTGGATGTCATTTCTCTCACTGGAGAATCAACAAAGCTGCTGGATCCAGTCCTTTCCTGTGCTCCCGGCAGAGCTCTCACCCAGCCACCCCTGTCCCTGGGGTGCAGCTCCTCAGAGCAGTGCAACAGAAGAAGAGGTATTTCTGCAGACACCAGGAGCCCCCATGAGTGGTGGGGTCATCAGCAGAGGCTGATCTCGAACCATGCTCCAAAGGGAGTCCCTGGTTCTTTTTGGAGTGTGGAGGCAGGAGGAAGGAGGATATGGATGTTGCCCTGTCCCAGCGATGGTGTTGCTCACTCCAAAGGCACAACCACTGGCTGCCACATTCCTCCTGCTCTTAGAGTCACAGACTCCCAGCCTGGTTTGTGTTGGAAGGGACTTTCAGCTCATCCAGTTCAAAGCCCCTGCCACAGGCAGGGACACCTTCCACTAGAGCAGCTTGCTCCAAGCCCCTGTGTCCAACCTGGACTAAGATACACATAGGAAAAATTCTTCCTGGCCCCCCAACAAGAAAACACCCCTGGATCAATGGCAGTGGATTCCCCTTGCACCCAGTTCCCTCTTGGATGTTCCTGTATCCTCTGCTGCAGCTGCTGACCTGAAGATCAGCCTGGGCTTTCCACCCTGGGGAGCTGCAGGGGGTGCCTCAGACCCTGGTTTGCAGGCAGATGCCCCCAGGAAGTCACCTCTCTGCCATGTCAGGGGGATGAGGCGTTTGGTCCCATTGCAAGGAAGGTGCTGCTGTGCTGCTGCTGCTGCTCTGTCCAGAAACAGAGGCTTTTGGCATCAAAATGCTGAAGCATGAGGAACCTACCAAGAAGAGAAAAAAGTTATGGCACTGATTTGCAGATACTGTTATGAACCAAAGCCCAGTGCTCTGCTCACTGTAATATCTGACATAATCAAGGTCATTACTTATCTGTTATCTGCATGAACATTTGAGACTGGGAAAATGCTTGCAGATCCTGAAAGGCTGGCAAATTCTAGCACAGTGCTTATTCATGCTAGAATCTAATCCAGAAACTGATTTGTCATTCTCTTAGGATATAGTATCTGATGAGAGCAAGGGCTGTGGGGAGCAGCAGGGCAGGGTCTTAGCACTCAGGCAGCCCATGCCCTGAGGAGCCTGCATGGGTGATGGAAATGGAACACATTCAGAAACTTGTTTGAGAACGATTCCTGATGAGTCCATGATCAGCTCCAAACCACCCCTCCAGGTGCTTCCTTGTCCTGTCGCTGCATCTCCCAGCTGATGCTAAGCAACAGCAATGGGCCACTTGGGAGATGCTCCCTGATGTGCCCTGAGCAACCCCACTGAGACTGAGGCCAAAGAGCCCCTGGGGACTTCCACCATGGCCATTCTGCTGAAGCTCACCCTGTTTTACTGATCATGTCATAAATGCCCCATCCCTGGCAGTGCTCAAGGCCAGGTTGGACACAGGGGCTTGGAGCAAGCTGCTCCAGTGGAAGGTGTCCCTGCCTGTGGCAGGGGGTGGGACCGGATGAGATTTAAGGTCCCTTCCAACACAAACCATGCTGGGATTCTGTGATGCTATGTTGGATGCTTTTGCATACAGGGGCTGCACTGCCTGGACCAGGCACTGATCTCAGGGCTGGGCTGGGGAGCGAGTTTCTGCCGCATCCCAGGACCTGCAGAAACCCAAGAAGTACAGGTTCCTCGGGATCTTCTCTACTGAGTTTTGGCCAACTGCTCTTGCAGGGAGATCTGAACTGAAACCCACCCTTTGAGAGCCACATTGTGGGCACTATGGGAGAGCCTGTTCGCACAGAGCATCTTTGCCTCCTCTCCTGCCCCAACCTGGTAGTGTGGCAAGTGTTCCCTTCTTGAGTTATGTTCAAACTGGCACTGTTCTGCCTGAGCACCTCTGGCCATTGCCTTTGCAGCTGTGAAGAGAAGCATTCAAAGAATAGGAATTTAAAACCAGAGAAAACAAAAGAACCAGAGGTGCCATTCAGCTGAGGCTGAAGCTGGGAAGGGGTCTCCATCTCCGGTTCCCATGTGGGATGTGCATCCAGTGCATGGGGGGATATTGTGACAGAGGGTGATGGTGCCAACGAGTCAGGACAGAGAGTGGGGTAGAGGTGGTGGTGCTGGGGCTGCAGGGGGTGGGAGAAGGTATGAACTCTCCTCTCCTCCAGCACTTATGGACCAGGGATGCCATTTCCAGCCACAGACCCAGCAGTTGGACCCCCAAGTTACAAACTCATCCCTTGCTGAAGACACCAGGAAAACAGCCCTGGCAGCTGCCACCAGGGAAGCAGCAATGGGAAAAGCCCTGGTTGGAAGGAGAGGAAAGAGGATGGCTGTCAAGGTCTTGTCCAAATTGCCTCAATTCTCCCTGATCCAGGGAAATGGACTCTGGAGATCCCAGTGCTTTTCCTTGATTGGAGGATTAATCCAGCCCCCAATAAAGAGAGGCACTCCTGCAGCTCACAGCCAAAATCCCCTTGTGCAGCTGAATCCCGTCACCTCAGACCAGCCCTGCCAGCAGTGATTTACTGCAGGGAAGATCCTTGAGGAAATCAACAAAGGGTAGGATATGGCCCAAGCTGAGGAGGGACGATGGAGCTGCAGCAGAGAGCGAGGGCTGTGCTGACAGGGCTCCTGTGCTTCAGATAAATATTTGAAGTCCCTGTAAATAAAGATCTCTCTTGGGAATGTGGAGAAACACTTTTGCTTCTCCCCAGCTGTCAGGGAAAGGAGAGTGTTCTGGCCATGAGCCAGGCGGGGAAGTGTGCCATGGGATGTGCTTGGGCCGGGGATGGAGGTGGAAGTGTGTCAGGTCACCAGCAAACCCAGCTCTGACCTGCTCATGGGTCACCTGTGGGGTGGCCTTTAGGCGATGGGACCCTCTGAGCTCTCCTGTTCCAGCATGGGAGGTGGCACCAGCTCGGATACACGATCACCCTCAGATGGACTGCTCGGTGCGGAGCAGAGCACAGAGCTCGTGGTCGCTTGCCCCCGTGAGCCTCCACACCCCAGTGAGCACAAACAGCCCCATTTTCCTTCCCCTCCTGCACCCCAGGGCCTTTGGACCCTTCGCACCGCCAGAGAGTTTCCACGGCTGCTCTCAAACCGCAGCCCGTGCTCAGGAGCCCGAACCTGCAGTTGCCAAAAGGAAGAGAACGGGATGGTCGGAAATGCAGCGCATGGGGGGGCGGAGGGCGCTGGAACAAGCGGAGCCGCGGGTGCCGCTCCAGGAGCGCGGCCGGCGCCAGCGCACGGGGGACACGCTCCCGCCGCAGCCTCTGCCCTGCGGTGCCCCGGGGGGCGCTGGATCTGGAGGAGGTGGATGGATGGATGGATGGATGGATGGATGGGGGAGGGGGGTGTTGATCTGAGGTATCCCCCCCACCGCCAGCCCCTCCTTGATTTCTGTATCTACATCTCAGCACAAGGGAAGCTGCTGCTGGCTCACAAGGGATGCCATTGCTCAGCCCTGTCCTTTGGCTGCAAGGAGGGGAAGGGGTTTCATGCTAAAGGGTGGGTGAGCAACATGGATGCCCTGATGGCCCTATACGTGCTGGAGCATGGGACAGGGTTGGGGCATGGCGGGTGTGCTGTAGTCTCTCTTTCTCCCAAGGACCCAGGGACCATGGCCTCATTCAGATCCAACCAAAGGGTGTTGAATTGCCCCTGCAGTGCTTCCTGCCTGCTTGAAGATCTCCCTGGGAAGCTCTGGGAGCATCCCAAGCTCAGGCCACAGCCAGGCAGCGTGGCTGGACACAGATGCTCCAAGCCATGGTCACAAGCACAGGCTGGATCCGCACCCAGAGAGGAGACAGACTCATCCCACCAAAGACCCAGATTAGAACAGGTAAGTGATGGAAAATGGCCTTTGAAGAGCCCAGAGCAAAGATGGGAATAACAGCTATCAGCTGAGGAGGAGGAGATGGGAAGGGAGGGGCAGTGGGACCCCAGGTCTGAGGTTGGACCAGCCCTGCCAGCATCGCCTTGTGGTGGGGGGTTGGTAAGGTCATAGAAGACATGGGAGCATCTTGCAAGGGGCAGTATTGAAACCCAGGGAGGAGTAAGTGTGGGAAAGGGAAAAAATGGGAATTGTTGAGTTGTAAAGCACAGGGTTCAAGAGAGCTGAAGTGGGAGCTGGGTCCTGGGTGGAGCAGTGAATGCAAAGAGCTCCGGCACTACCACTGTGGGGCTTTGCAACACGCAGAGGTCACAGTGAGCCCACTTCTCTGTGTCCTCCCTTTCCAAGTGATCCCTGGGGAGATGGCAGGGCAGGACTCATCCAAGCAGACCTCAGCAGGAAGAGGTGCGGGTGCCCTGGCCTGCAGAGGACCAGGAGGGATCTGGGGATTGGCCCAAACTCGAAGGCTTCAGCCTCGGGTTTTAAAGAAAACCTTCATATTCTTCATGGAAAGCAGATGCATTCCTGTTGGTTTAAGCCAGACCTCACATGTTTGGCATGGCCAGAGCTCCTGCTCATGCCCAAAAATAAACATGAGGAGGAAGAAGAAGGTAAAAGCAAAACAACAGTTTGAGGTCATCCTTTTGGTTCGCTCTATTCCTTTTGGTTTCCATTTCATAATCTTCTTCTGGGAGGTGTGAAGCTGGGACCTGCTCCCATCCCACTGTGTAAGCACAGAGGTGATGCGGCCTCAGCCTCTGAGTTGCAAAGGGACAGACAGAACTGCTGGGTTCTTCTGCTGCTCGGTTGCATTTCAGAAGACATGTAATGGGGAGCACCTGCAGCGTTGCTAGGGAACCACTCATCTGTGGGGCAGCTGCTGCGTTTGCACCCCTAATGCTGGAAACATGGACCAGGAAGACCGGGAAAAGCAGAGGGGCATTGCACACTGAGCGCATGCTGCAGCAGGGAGCCCTGCGCAGGCACAAGGACACTCATGTCCCTGCCTCAGCTTGGCCCCACGGTGGTGGTGCCGGTGTGCACAGAACACACAGCAGGATGAAACCCCACTGGCCTCGCTGTGGCTGCTGTTGGTTACCCCTGAGCCCCTCTCCAGCCTGCCCCATTCCCAGAGCTGCATTACCCAGCCCACCCTCTCCAGGAACGGCAGTGATGCTGATGCAAAGTAGGAAGCAAAAGCTTTACTGTGCTTTTCCAGCCTGCGCAAACACTGAGGGTTGTGCGGAGCTTTGTGCCAAGATCGAGCTCCACAGCCCTGCTCCCACATGAGCTGGGTTAGAGTTTCCACCGCACGCCATGCAAGGGAAGAAACAAAGCCAAGGGGCAGTGAGAGCCTGACCTGAATTCAACTCTGGGGGCTGGTGTCTCTCCAGTCCTGCATCCCCCCTTTGCTTTCAGGGGTGATTCCTTCCCATCCCTTCTGAATATCCCAGGGGGATGGATGCTCAGCCCTGCTGAGGAGGAGGTGGAATGGGAGAGTCTGTGGGCCCCCACAGAATTAGTGCCTGTGTAAAACCCTCCCCATCCCCATC
>JANRGW010035482.1:7783-33238 GCA_024733675.1 Psilopsiagon aymara
TGTTCAGATCTGAAAGGAGGGTGGATGAGTTGAATTAGAGGAGCCATCCACTTGTAGACTTCAGTATGTGCTTTACATTTATCTAGCTTTGAGGGTAAGCAACAGCTTAGGAAACCCATGTGAGATCTGATGTTGGATGTACAAGTGCGCTCCTCTGCCAAATCTCACCTACTTGAAACAGAACACTGGCCTCTCTTACATCATCGCTGCTGGCAGTGCTGGTGAGCAGGAGGGAGATGTGCTTGGAGGACCTGGTGAGTGGCACCTGGCCTAGCTAGCAGCATCCCTCTTACTTTGCTGTCCCCCACAGACAAGGGGATCCTTGTCACACCGCCTAGTGCAGGTGCACCAGAATCCCCTCGGAAAGGAAAGACTTTATTGCCACTGTAAGTGATGGGGAAAATGAGGCAATTCCTTTTTCTGCTTGAAGTTTGGTATGTTGCTATAGTGGCGTATCATCTTTTTTTTTTTTTACATCTGTATTTAAAATCAAATAAGTTGTGTATCTTACTGGGTTCATGTAAGTGGTGCTGTGAGATATACATATATGAAGAGCTGGAAAATTCTGTACAAGATATTAAACCTTGTTTCTGATTTCAAGGCTCTTGCAGCTGCCCCAAAGCTCTTCCCATTGTATGGACTAAAAAATGGTAATCTTTAGAAATAGCACGCGCTTCTTCAGTGTTATTATGACACAGATACTGACCAATAATCAGCATTGTAGAAAATCTTGTGGTCGCTATTACTTAAAAATAACTCCAGAATGAAAAGGGTTAAGTTATGCGTTCAGATGAAGTACCTGCTGAATAGTAGGTTGTTTTGTCCATTTGAGGTTACCAGCTATTAAAAATGTTTTCAAACTGGTACATATGTACCTTATAGTTCTGTTGGATGACAAACAATGTAGCAAAACATGTTTTCCCTTTTCTAAAGTCATTGTTCCTGAAGTGCTGGCAGTAGTAAGAGCTCCTAGTCAGTAAGGAAAGTAGATGCTGTTTAGATGTGTAGAGAGCCAATAAATAAAGTAACGAGTTGTCCAGTTTTGGAGTTCCTTTGCTGCCTGTGAGTTAAAAATTGAACATTTTCATAGGAAGTGAAACTAGTTATGAAACTCTCACAAAAAGGTGTAAAAGCGGTTGGATAATGCAGTGCTTGCTTTTCATGTCAAAGAGCAAAGCTTAAAAATGTGAAGTACTTTTCAAGCCAAGTGAGGTAAATGTACTTGAATATGCTCAAAACTACACAGTGGATAATGCAAATCTAATTGGGTTTAAGTTCTTATAGCTGTGTTGATGGTTAAATAATATATTAATTTTTTTTATTTAGCCTTTTTTTTCATGTTTTTCTCTATTCCATGCTGTGATCTGGTACAAATGAAGACACAGTCTCACTGTACAGAGCAAACAGCAGGCTAATTGTTCACTTTTTATCTAGTGCACAGAGGAGGAGGGGAATAGTTTGTGATGAGATCAGAAGTTCTAGGCCATTTTTGTTTTCCATAATTCTGTTAGTTATTAGTCAGAAGGATGCTGTTGTTAAAAACAACAATAAAAAATCCTCCAGAAGGATAAATGCTTCTATGAAGAAATCATTCTTAGCACTAAAGGGTGGAGATGAATGGTGATACTTAAAACACCTCAAGTTTGTGGGCATTTCTTACATTAAAAAGGTGATTTTTTTAATAGGTCGTTTGCCTTGTATTGATCTTTATCCAAAGAAATGCCTGGCATGAGATTTGCATTTTCAGTGCATTTAATGTTGAAATGATGCCATTTAAATTATTTATCCGTAGATGATAACAAAGATGTTTGCATTATCATCTACCCAGATGCACAAAGTAGGACTTTGCTTATCATGCTTAGTTGAAGCCTTAGATATGGGATGCTTTTAACTGAGCTAAATGTGAAACACTGGCCATTTGGTAACTAAATGCTCTTTGTCTGTTAGGTGGTGAGATGTAGGGAGCCGTTCAGCTAGGAGCTGCCGCACAGCTGTGATAGCCAGTCTTGGAAATTCAGGCTGAGAAACAAGTTCTTTCTTTCATGGTACATTTGCATAAAGATATTATTTTTTTTATGTTTATTTACTTTTTGTCATATGATACAGGAGAGGTGTATTAGTCAAAATGACAAGAGCTGTAAAGTAGGTTTTCTCCCAGCAATTGTTGAAGGAAATGCTTCATTTTTAGTGAAAACAACACAAAGCTTTCTCTCTTCACTTACTTTTCTCTCTTTTCACTTACTTAAACATACATACTTAATTCAAGGTGAATTCAAGGAAGAAGCATGATTGTATCTGCCACCTTCTAGTTCTTTTGTGGTGCCCATCCTTCCCCTTCTTTTTCTTTCTCCCTCAAATAGGCTAACTCCTTAATTTTCATTTTAATGGGTTTTTTTTTTATACTTTTTTTAAACGAAGGCTTCATGGACCCTGGGGGTTGGCCATTAATTTTAGGCCATTGTGTGAGTGCTAACTACTTAAAAATAGTTGTGGAGCCAACCTTGCTTCCTCTCAGGGTTTATCAGTTAGCAGCATCTTCTTTTTATCCTATGTGCAAGCGAAGACCTCTCTGGATTGATGATTTGATCTGTATAATGGAAAATCTAGGCAGGATATCCTTTCTCTGTTATTCCTTGGTGTGATGGCATCAGGTTGTGTCTTAAAATGGGGGAAGGGAAAGGAGGATCCTATTAGCAGACAAAGTGGTTTCAAGGGACTCTTAAACTACAGGCTTGCAGAGAACCTCATACTTAGTCTGGTTGTTGAACCATTTGTACTTCAAGCTACTGTTACACTGTGTCAGTGATGGCTTCTTCTGCTGTGCTCAAAAGCTTGCTCGTATGCAGTATGGATGTCCTGATATTTGGAAGTTGTTGTGGATACCATGCTGATATATATTATGAGGGGCTTTTCTGTAGTTATTTTGAGCACTTGCAGACCTTAATGAAATACTTCATTGACAAGGTAGATCTGGTTTTATCCTGCAGAAATGCAGTGCCTGAGCTTCCCTTGCCAAGAAAAGAATATTTCTACTGTAATTCCATGATGGAAATGCCTCTAAAAAGGAGCCCAAGCAGCACCTAATGTGAAATAGATGGATGGTGAATGCTTAATAAATGTGTGCTTGGACTAGCAAACATACTCAAAATTTTGCTTTGCATTCATAAGGCAAAGGGCATTGCCAGCTTTTGTGATTGTGAAAGGACCTTTGATTTAGTCATCTTGTGTTCAGCATATTTAGTCTGTGTAAAAATGACACTGACTTGTTATACCCTCCGTTCCAAAATGGTTTTCAAAATAATAACCAGCTGGTACCTGGGGTGCAAGGCAGAAAAAAAACACTTCCTAAAAAGAAACACTCTTAATTGCCTATCTGGACTTTGGAATCTGTAACCCTCACGTGTTCAGGCCAAGATGTTAGTATAATTTAAACACGTGAATTTTTTTACTGGTAATGAAGCTATCTTTGGGTTCATTGCTTTGGGCTTTTGTGTGAAGAGAAGATAAAAAGTCCTTCCTTCTATACCACAAAGTGTACCTCAGCTACTTAGAATCAGCAGATACTCTTTTGTGTTAGCAAGTTGTTCTGTGGCTTTCCATCACCATGGGGTTTTTTTGTATTAACAGCTTTAACTGCAGCATTGAAATGGACTGATGGTTACATTTCTTTCCAGATTGTCATATTATTCTGTGGAACATAGTTACCTGTTGCTGATCTAAAAGCTCAGATAAATGAAAATACTTGGAAAAAAACCCAACTCCACCAAAAAAACCCCAAAACCATAATGCTGCAAGAAACTTCTATTGCTATTGTTTGCACTGTCAGAAAATTTAGTTGTATAAAATAACCTCATAATAATAAATATATATATAAATATGTATATAATAGTCTAATAAATGCAGAATCTGAACATATGCCAGAATTTGTACCTGTGTGCTCTTAACTGTACATTTCACAGGTTTTAGCCTGGTTTTCAAGCTGGGATCTCTAACAAATGAAAGCCCATGTAGGTAACACATGTTTCAAGCAACTGTTAAAAAACCAAAGCAAGGAAAGTTTTTTTTTTAATCTTAAGCCCACCTCTCATGTATTAAATCATTCGAAATCTTACAATTGCTGTTATTTTCAGTCCATTGTGTCTGCTTCCTGTTGGTCAAAGGTTATGAGGATAGGGTGGTGTAGAGTGAGGTGGGAAGCCAGCAGGAAAAAGAAAGCTTTGCTTATTTTGGGGTCGACACAACTACAGAAATGGCCAGGACATTGCTTAAATTTTTTGAAGACTTGAAGAGGTAAACTAGAAAGAAAACCTGTTCTTGTTTACTTTTCTGCTTTGTAACTTTTGCCTACTGAGAATGAATTGGAGTAAGTAAACAGGGGCTTCCTTAAACAATGTTATCTTTTTGCTTGAAACTGTTTAGGTTTTCGGGTGTTTTGTTTTGTTTCTTTTTATTCAAAAAGAGGTATAGCTCTTGTTTTGACAGGTTGACTGGGTAAGTTGTGTTTCTGCAGCATGAGTGTAAACCTCTCTGTTGTCTTGTGTCACTAACACAAGAAAAAAGAAAAAAAAAAAAGAAATATACTGTAAAGTAAGTAAAAGCTCTGCAGTGTATTGCTTCAGTGTGTTACAGGCATACATGGGCATGCATAGGTGTGTTAATACCACCCTCTAAACCACTTAGTTTATCTTAACATTTGTATGGTTATTGAAGAACCATCTGTGCTTTCTTGGCTGTTAAGACCCTGGTGTGAGTACTTCACTTTTGTCACCCGGGAGGCTTGTCAGGGGTTGCTGTGAGCAGACCCCGGCTGACCAGGGCTTGGTCCTGGCACTCGGGTTCCTCTGCCTTTGTAGTGAGCAATTGCTGCAACGCTGTGTGAAGGATTTGGTTTCAGAACAAATCCCGATTTGGAGATTGAGTTGGGGCGGGGAGGAAAAAAAAGATAAATTAATTGGTTGTGGTGGTTAAACTCTTCAAAGCTGTTGACCTTAATAATATATGGTATGAGGGTACTGTTGCAGTCTAGGAAACAGTAGAAAATTTTATATGAGTTGGTGAGAGCAAGAGGAGTCTTTTGTAAACTAATCCAAGTAATTATACCAAAGCATCTTAATTTTCCAGTGCACTGGTATGTAGGTAAATACGCTATTGGTATGTGATGTAGCAGGTTTTTTAATTTCTTAACCATTTTGTTACTACTCAGTGTGTTACTTGAATCTAGAAGTATATTTGCAGTGTTGAAAAAACTGGTTTTGTTTTACTGGACTCAGTTCAATTAGCATTATATGAGTGATATATTGTAATGTCTTGCAAAGAATTCTCATTTTGTACTTGTTTGGTTTGAAATCGGTTTTCCTCTGTAGTTCTTCAGGTCAGTTTTTTCCAGAAAAAAATGAGCCTAGTTGGCAAATATTTTCAGTGACATAAAGTAAGAATGTGTATATCGGATACAGCGATGAATTTTGCTTTACCTTAGCTTTTACTTTTTTTTTTAGCAGCTCTTCCAGCCATATCTAGTCACTTGGTTCATGCACATTGCTGATCTGTATATTTGTAATGGAAAAGCTAGTAATTTTAGTCCTAAAATATGAACACTAGGCATGCCCTTCCTAATTCATCCCCTTTCTTACAATAAGGAATTCCTTGCAATGCCTTACAGTACTTTAAAAGTACTGTGTTGATTCTCCCTGTAATACCTTGTCAGAACTATAGATTTCCTTTAGCTTTACTGTGTCTGAGTAAAGATGCTTGAATAAGTGTCAGTCCTTTCATTGCAGTAACAGTGGCTGGCTCATTTACAAAAGAGGCTCCTGCTTTGGTCTACAGGTCCTCAATCTGCAAATATGTCAGCTGGTGTACAGCCTTTCTCTCACAAGGAATGGATAAGAATGGAGTGTCAGCATGTCCTAAATTTAATTTGTAGGTATTATTTAAAACATTGTCTGGAATTTGCTTTAGAGACTTTTCCCTATGTGTTTGATGGATGCCTAGGGAGCTTCTTTCATTATGCATACAGCTAGTAGGTTAAACCAGGCTGGTTAGCTGGGAGGCAATTTGTAGAAATTAAGGGATATCTTTGCACTGTCCTCCTTAATTCACTACTAAATTCTCCTTATTCATCATTCCCTATTGAAGTTGGAGGCACTACTGCTTCTGTAGCTCAAATCCCCTTTCTTTTATGAGGAGTACAAAATGCAGTATTTAAGCCTATGAATATTTTGTTGAAGAGATGATGTGCAAAACACCTGGCCACTGTCATCTGTAGTAGTCTGTATTTTGCATGCAGCATGAGCACGCTTGAGTAATCCAGAAGTGAAGCACTGAAGTGTGTGTTGTATGTTTGTTGAAACTGCAGTGTCCTTTAAAAGATCCACAATAGTGTCAAGATTGCATGGTTTTGCTTTTCCTTGTGTATAAGCGTTTTGCAGATGATAACATCAATATTACCTACATAGGCAAGTAAGAAGGTGGGGGGAAGGGAAACTGCAAATCTACAAAATACCATAAAAAGCACTGGGCTTATTATCTGCAAGAATGGGGATTTTTTTTCACACTTTGGTACAAGCACCATTTCAAAATGACTGTTTTCCTGGGAAATGAGAAATGAGTAGACAGAAATGTATGGTAGACTGTTTCATCCCTGACCATTAGTAAGAAAGCTGTTGGCATCCATGGCGTGCAGGCTTGACCTCTCCGCTTTGGATTTTTTGTGTCTTTCAAATCCTAAAGTTGTTATTTTTCTGTGCATTGCTCTAATGCAGCTTATCAAAATGTACACCATGAGCTCACAGTAGTGGAACTTGAGTCAAACAGCACAGCTGATGTTTTCTCTGGTTGTCTTGTTAAGAGGTTTTGTCAGCATTGTAGTAATCCTTGTGATAACTAATGTTAAAAACCACATTTTAACACATTAAAAAAAAAAGGGCATAGCGTACCCTGAATGTTTTGCTTTCTTAGACTAAGACTCGTGGGGGAGGAGTGACTTCTAATTAAGAGCTGATGAACAAACTGAAGCAACTTTAAAACAAAACAACAAACCGAACTTTGTCTGATGAAGACACAAAAACATTACCTTTTAAATAAATCCATCTGATGCAAGGCCAAATTGCAATTTGGTTTGGGTGATTGTAAGTACAATCAAAGAGGTTGATCTTTAGGAGGAATCTGACAGAAGGGAGGTGTCATGCCCTTGCTTATTGATTTGGGGAGCCTTCAGAAGTTGAAGAAAGATGAGAAGAGTGGGAGGGAACTTAGAAGAAACCAAATCTTGTATCAGTGATAAAGCAAAGCAATAGGAGGTGACTTGCAAGAGGGAGGCAATCAAGTAAGCGCATTGACTTTGCTAACAAGAAAAAGCCTAAGAGTAGGAAAAGATGCTCAAAACTGCAGTAAAGCAAGTCAATAAATTGAGAACTTTAAAATGGAAGGTAATGTGATCAGGATGAGAGAAGGGGAAATTGTCTTGGCAGTATTGTTTTAAATAGGATGCATATGGGAGAGACTAGAGAGGTACATGATCGGAACACATTTGTGATCCAAATTTTGGAAATATTCTGAGAAACAGGGTGGCAAACCAAAGACCATGTAGATGTGTGTGTAAGGGACCTGCAACAGATACACTTCTCCTTATGCCTTGACAAGTGTTATATTTTCATTGCTGACAAAGCAGTGAGAAGGGGTGGCAAAGCTAATATCTGGAAACATGTTGCCAGCAAAACTACTAGGGAGTTATGGTTTAGCCACATAGGGTGGGTGGTGTGAAACAGAGCATCTACAAGTGAAAAGGTAAGTTTGCAAATGGCCAGAAATGGCATAATGTTTATAGGCAGAAGAAGTAGATAAGATAATAAAGGGATGATCTGCTATAGGATCCTAACTTGGAGACAGCGAAATGAAGGCTCAAGGTCCTGGCTCTGCTGCAAGTCTGCTTTATTGCTCTGTGTAACTCTAAATTCTGGTTCTGTTTTGACATTTTTGATATTTTTTTATAGTTCTCTGCTATGCAGGGTATGACAGAGAAAAATTTGTGTTTGCCGTTAGAGAATCTCTTAACATACTGCAGAAAAAGTGTTTATTAAAGTCACTACCAGACAGAATAAGGATCAGTTTAATGTGAATTAGGTGATGCAGACCTGGCAGCACAATTACACAGGGAATAGGCATAAGGCTTTAAAAAAGACCCCAAAACCCCCCTGAGAACCAAGGCAGAAAATAAAGGCAAGAAGCTCCATGGAAAATGGAAAATATTCAGTTCTAGATTCACAAAATAAAGCATCAGTTAATCCTATATTGTCTGAATTATATTTTGCTCCTTTTTTGACGCTTTAATTGGTGGTATAACACTGGGAGACGAATTCACATGCTGAAACATTGGTTGTGAAACAGTGCTCACAGTAAATCTGTGTGGAAGTACCGTTCTGCTGTATTTTCAGTGTTTTGTTTATTTGACAAGCTAAAGTTAGAATCAACAGAACAAGACTAGAAAATGGTGACAATAGCTTGAAAACAGGAAATTTTGGCCTTGTGTGTATTCGGAACAGATGATCAGGATGATGGCCAGGAGAGTGGAAACTTCCACTGAGACTGTTTTTTCCTTATTTTGCTCAGTGAGAAAAGATGGTGCTTCCTGGAAAACAAGTCTTACATATTTAAAGAAAGTCATAATGTATTCAGTGTTTTCCTCGTATCACGTTTGTTTGTTTTGCAGCAATCTGCTTATGCTTCATAGTATTTATGCTACTAAAAGTGGAATGTTTAGACTATTGTCAAATCTTGTAACAGCAGAAACTGCATTTCCAGTTACGACTGAACATATCTATTTTGGTGCGCAATTTAGTTCTGTCTTATGTTCAAAAATGAAATGAAAGAAGAAAAAAAAGACATAATTTTTAGGGAAGAGGAGGATGGCAGATGCCAGTAGGTGTTATGGCTTTCAGAAATAAGTGGCAATTACATATTTTTTAGTTCAGGTGCTCATGATATGGCTATTGGGGAACCGGGGTGTGAGAGGGTTTTAAAAAGATTTCCAGAAAATGCTTTCTGAAAAACAGCCCTTAATTTATTTCCATGTAGAAATACACAAGTGTTACTTTCTCAGGTGAAACTTTGAAATCTCACAATGTTGGGGTTAGTTCTGCAAACCAGAGGAGGGGCCAAGTGGGAAAAGTAAAGTTCTGTACTTGAAGCACTGTTACCTAATGTGACCTCTTTTGGCTTCTTCCTAGCAGTCCTCCCAAATACGTGCTTGTGGGATGAAGCTCATCAGTGACAGTTGTCACTGGTCTATGCCTACCACAAACAGGATTTAAAAAGAAGCATAGTGTGAAGGAACACTTATTTTTATTTCGCTTGAGCTTCTAATGGGATGCTGAGCACAGGTCAAATGTATGAGTCAGTGAAGCTGTGCCAGAGCAGTGTTCGACTCCTGCGATGAACAAAACATCAGGACACTAGAAATCAGGAGTTAAAAAGAAGAAATGCTCACCTTCTGGTTGTGATCCTTTCTCCTGTTTGTCAGAGACATCTAGCAATTTCACTGTTGTTTAACCTTTGCACTGGAAAGAAAGTCAAGGCAGAGGGATAGATGAAATAGATGAAAGCAAAAAGCATTAAGAAATTAAGGCTTGATCCCAGCAGACATGTGAAAAGGCCTCAACAGTAGATTCAGGACTTAAATGTCCCGGAGAGAATCCTGAAGTGACCTTGGACTGCCTTGTTTATTTTCCCCTACTTCTCTCTGTTTCATACTCTGCATGTCTTCTACTTACTTTATGCATTCTTTTGGAGCAAAGAAATGTTTTATTGTGTGTTTGCAAAACATCAGGTGTTCTTTCTGATCCTTCCCTGTGCCCCTTGGTAAGTCACTTCTTTCTTCCAAGTCTTATTTGACTTCTCTGGGGAAGGAGGATGCCAAATACTGTCCTTTCAAAGTAGTCCTTGGAGTACAGAGATGAAAACCTAAGCACAAATGTCTGTGCGCTTAAGAGATCAGAAGGCCCGAGATACATAATTTTCTTCCTGATCATTCATTAGAGGTATTACCAGAGTGTGATGTAACTGGTACCCTCTTTGCCTTAGCCAGTAGTTAAGAATTTTGGAGGTTTTTGGCTGGATGCTACCCGAGAGAAGAAAGGTTGTAAACGTGATGAAGAGGAAAAGAAGTTTTACGTGACATGAGGACTGTGTGTAATAATACTTAGACTAGTCAACCATCCTTCTTTGGTTTACTATCAGTAAGTAGGGTTACTTGACCATATGGGAGCAAATGTGGGAAAAAAAGAAAAAAAGGAAAAAAAAAGGAAGAAAAAAAGGAAGAAAAAAGATCAGGGAAAGGTTGTCTTTGATTTAACATTTCTAAGCTTTTATTCAAACATTTAATGTAATTTTTTTGGCCTCTTGAGCAACAGCTTGAGGGGATCCAAATGGAAGGTTGAATCTTTCTTAAAATATGAACTGTCTACTTTCCTGCCCCTTCCTCCTTCCTGTCTTTCTCCATTTACACATATATACCCTATTTCCTACATCTTTGAGCTACAGCCGCCAGCTGAATGAGGTACATCTTGTGTATATATATGACAAGGGAAAAACAGTCCATAAATGTAAAGATTAAGGGAGGTATAGCAACAACTTCAGCCTCCTTGTAAGGAGGTTATATTGTAAATCCTGTGTACTGCATACAAGTTTAGTGACAGTATGGGGTTTTTGGGGGGGGTTTGTTTTTGGGTTTTTTTTTGGTTTTGTTTTAAATAAAAAAATCCAAAACCATCCCAACAAACCCTTACACTGCTAAGTGATGCTTTCTGCCAATTTCTTAGCTGATTCACTCACTTTTAAATCAGCAGATTGCATATGTCCGAGTGGAAAAACTAATAACTGGAGGGTTTTGGGTTTACTTTGTAAACTACTCAAAATTCTGTGTGAAAAAAAGAAAATCCCACTGTTCCTTTAATCAGTTGATGCTCTGTGGGTGAGTAGCTTGTCACATTTTAGCCTACCTCAAAAACAAGCAAACAAGCTTGTTTCTGTAGTTATGATGGTCTCATGATACAATGGTCTCATGATACAAACAGGACAATGTTTGGCAAGAATGGTGATGTCCTATGTTAGGCCAGCTGATACGCTTTGTAGCTCAAAGCAGAAAACAAGCTGAGAGGCACACAAGGCCTTTATAGTCTGAAACAAAAGCAGCAAACCTCGTTAAACCTTGTTTTGTAAGAATTCACAAAGCCTGCCCAGGCATTTGGTGAACTTGATTCCCATGACATTTGCTATATTACAGTACTACAGTTTTACAGGAAAAATTTTACTTTTGAGTTAGGTATTTGATCTGCATGCGGTGTTTTCTAACTAGGTGTTAGTATATTTATAAAACATGTTTTAAAACTCTATTTGTATTGGTAACACATTTAACATGTATTTCAAAATCTTTCATTAAAAAACCCGACGTTTCTCTATTTGCTCAATTATCTTTCCACAATTAAATGACAGTGGTGTTGGAACAAAATGTTTAAATCACATACTGGCTATTCTTTTACTTCTCAAACTTAATGCAGTTGACCTTTTAGCACAGAAAACCCGTATTTGATAATGTATGGCTGATAACATCAGTAATGTGACAGATAATTAGTACCTGTAATTTTCCTGTGACTTAAACCAGTTGCAGCATTTTAGTGATTGTGAGAAGTAGTCTGTAACAGGGTCTGTAGAAGAAGATGCAGAATTTTCAAACAAAAATGGCCAAGGGTGATCGTGGATATTAAATTTATGTCAATACATATTTGCACGTATGCATGCTTTCTGTTAGATGTTTCTGTTTTGGAAAGCCATTATTGAAGAAGCTGTCTTGCTTACACATACAGCACAGTATTATATACTTCAGTGAGGCAGTATACGGCTTTCGTTGCAATGACAAATACTAAAATGTTAAAAATAGATCAAGCTTTAAGAATCCCAGATATTTTCAAATAACAAAGAGTGATTTATGTGGGCTCATTTTGCACTTTGAGAAAATATAGAGGCGCTTTTGTACTATGATTAGCAAGGGTGCTGATGTCAGTTCGCTTGTCTAGCTTTAAGCTTTATTCTGCTGCTAAATTGTGCTTTGTACTGTAATCCAGAGAACCTTTGTATCTGCCTTATTAGTGTGTAGTTTATGGAATTGCTTTTGTTTTTGAATATAATCTGTGCCAGTTTCAGTGAGTGTGACTCATTATATGACTGAAATAAATGTTCACATACGCACTATGTGAAAACTCTTCAAAAACAGTAGCAGGTGCTGGTAGGCTAAATGCAATGTTTTAAGTACTTTGTAGTTCCTATTTTGTAGCCTGAAGGGCTGAAAACAAATTCTGTTTAGCTGGTTGATTTTTCTAATTTTTTTTAGAAGAGACTTATTTATTCATTAATGCTCCACAGAGGTTGCCAGGAACACTAAGAAACTTTCATTCCTTAACATGGTACTAGAAATAAAGTTGTAGAAGAGGGATGCTTGGTTGATAGTTTATAAATTTTTTTATTATATGAATTGTGAGACAAAGTGCATTGTGCTTCTCAATTTTTCTTGTTCCTCTCGTCTCTCTAATCTCTTTCCTCCTGATTTAAGCTTTGAAAATTTCATCTGAATGACTGAAGGCCATCTTCAGAAACCTGCTTTATCTTTAATCTCACAGAGTTTTGTGTGGTTTGGTGTCCTGGGTTCAGCAGTAGCAGTCATTTGGTTATCCACAACAGTTATCTGTGATCGACCTTGTGTGGAGAGAGAGGCCTCGATACTGAAATTTCCTGTTATCCCAGCATCTAAGTTGTCGCTTGATTTGGAAACAGGAAACAAAACAAACTTTGCTAGTGTTTTTTTGGGTTGCTGTTGAAGGGTGCTTATCAGCTGTGCTACTAGAAGGTATTCACATTTGAAATGTAAACTAGAGGGGTTCCTACTGTGTTTTATTGCTCACCCACTTAAAGGTACTGCTATTTGGTAGTAGTTGCTTGAGACCTTGACTTCATTCATGGAGTTCAGCATTTAAAAGCAGATACTGTTCTCACAACTGCAATAAATATACTTGATTTATAAAGTATAGGTGTTACCTTAAAATCACGTAACTTTTAGAGGTGTGGTAGTTGGAGAATGGATCATAAATCTTAATGGAGCTATCTGTCATTTTTTCCCTTTCTCCTGTTTTCTGTATTATCTTTCCACAACAGCTTCCTAAACTTGGTACCCAATTAAGGCATGCCCACTTGACAATGAGGGGTTTGTGAGTCTCTAGCATAAAGCTGATGGTGCTAATTCAGAGCTGGAAGATGGTGATGCAGTTCTTACTCTTTGTCCTTTATGTCCTTTCTCCAGTAGCTTGTTTGAAGGGCCACATAAAAATCAAATTGAAATACTCTCGTGCTTCAAGAAAATTTGATGTCCTTTACACACTGGGATGTAGCTTTGAAAACAAGAATTTCTCACTACATGTTAAGAAAAGGTTCAGACACATGTCCTAACGTCTTCTGGGGCCAACCTTGCTGATTTTATTTCTTCCCTTGGTTACATGCAGCCAGGATGGACCAAAAGGAGAACTTACCTGTGTTGTTTTTTTTGTTACTCTGTTGGGGCTTTTTGTCCTTCCAAAGGACTTGCTGGCAACCATGTCTGAGTATCTTAAAGAAGCCTTAAACAGGGTGCCTTGAGGCGCGGTGCAAGTCTGCATTGTAACGCACAGTGACTGGCTACTGCATTGATTTGCCTTGGTCTCCTGCTTTGCTGTAAAGCATGAAAACAAATGGATAAAACAGTGATGTCTCCCCACTGTGTCCAGGCTCTAATTTCACATTTCTAACTTTGTATGCAGTACAGTTCTCCTTGGGGTCATTGGCAGTGCACCTAGTTTCTTCTGTTATGCCTGTTATCTGGATTTTGGTGTATAAGGAAGCTTATAGCATAGAATGCTGTATTACTGATAGAGCTGAGGAACCAAAATGCAGTTAAGTTGGGCAATTAAGATGCTGTTGGTAATGCCAGGGCAGTTGTATGCAAACCTTGGTTTTTTGTTTTGAGTGACCATTGGCAAGAATTATGCCAGGGGGCAGAGAATGAAATGGAAGATGAGGCATTTCAATTGTGCTTTTCTCTTGGACCAGTTTCTTTCTCTCTGCAGTAGCAGGAAGGCTGGTAAAACAAGAACATGCCAGATTGAGAAATACATTCCTTCTGTGGATATACCTTCTGCTGAAACTGTGTTTATGTGGTAGAACTATGATGGTTGGTCGTTCTTTCTATCCCCATCAATAGTTTCCAAAATAATAATGTAGCTTTTTCTGTAAGAAGTGCTATTGTAGAAATGTTATAAGGTTGTGAGTGCAGAGGTCCCCTAGCAGAGGGAAGCATACAATATGTGCCTTGTCTGTTCTCCAAATACAGGCTACTGTCATTGAGTATCAGTGAAAAGTCCAGAGTTAAAATCAACCCAAAGCACCAGATATCAGAAACAAGATGATGTGGAGCACTTAGATATGTATACATATAGATATATATATGTATTTTTTTATTTTCCCCATGCCTGCGTTGGCTTCTTTCAGAAGCTTTTTGTGTGTATGTTTGGAGTTTTTTTTCCCTCTCCTGGTCCCTTCCCCCTTTTTTTACTTCACTGGATTCATCCTTTCTCATTTTGTAAACAGCGATTTAACTCTGTGTTCTCTTCTTAAAAAGACAGCTCAAATAAAGAAGAAATAAAGTTTAAAATACAAATTCACTAATCCTCTAGTCCACTGCTCTAACAATATGTAAATACATTGTGTTAAATGCAGGTAACTGGTGTGTAATTTCTTAGAATTCTAGTTGATCTTTTACTTAGTTCACCACAGGTTGAAACCATACAGAAAAAGGAACAGTCTTTAAAGTATAATTTCTTCTTAGTAATTTTTCTCCCCTCTTTTTCTCTCCAATTTTCAGGCATGGAAGAGGAGATGGTTTGTACTTCGCAGTGGCCGTTTAACAGGCGATCCAGATGTATTGGAATACTACAAAAATGACCATGCCAAGAAGCCTATCCGTATTATTGACTTAAATTTGTGTCAACAAGTGGATGCTGGATTAACGTTCAACAAAAAAGAGTTTGAAAACAGTTATATTTTTGATATCAACACCATAGACAGAGTTTTCTATTTGGTAGCAGACAGCGAGGAGGAGATGAATAAGTGGGTTCGATGTATCTGTGATATCTGTGGGTTCAACCCTACAGATGAGGGTAAGTTCTATTGATGGAGTTTAGTTTATTTTTGAGAAAGTGTGAAGTGTGTATGGGAAGAATGTTTAAAAGATCAGATGATTACCTTTAGCAGGTATGCGTTTTAAAACTTGTATGCATTGGCTATGAAACCTCCTTGTTACTCTGAAAAAAATAAGCATAACAGAGGGAGGTACTAAAAATTTGTTATGGATTAAGTGCCTTGAGAGTTTCCTCAGTATAGGAAAACTCTTTAAGTAAAGTCATGCAAAACAGAAGATCATCATAATCATCAAAGGAATTCCGTTTGGTATAAAAAATATGGTTAGGCAAGCAGGAATGAGTGCAAAATGTCAGGTTTCTAATATTACCATTTTTCTGTCTGCTTTGCAAGTGGGAGAAAAAAAGAATCTGCCTCCCGCCATCTGAAACAAACAAAATCCAAAAAACTTCTAGTTCTGTACTACCCAGTTCTAATCCTACCAAAATAGACATTGTGTGAAAGCAGCTTGTATAAAACAGGATGTGTGTTTAATTCCTACAAATACCTTGTGGCCATTGCTTGTCCTGAATACATCTTTATTTATTTACTTATTCCTGCATTCCTTGTGAAGATTAGTGGGTTGCATGACTTGCTGTAGCTCTGTGCACAGTCCCAAGAAAAGATTAAATAGGAGTGGAAAGAGGGTTACAAATGAAGCATGCCTGAGTGAAGGGGCTAAAATTAAATACCTGTTTTTTGTGGGTTTGTGGGCTTAGGGAGGTGGTGAAGGAAAAAAGGGCTTGTATGTCTTCTACTCCAGTCAGATCTTCAAAAGTATCTGGAAAATACTGTTGCTTTCTGAAGCGGGTCCCTTTTTTTTCTCTTTATCACAGTTTTGAGCTAAATAATTGTCATAAAACTTTGTCTATTAATTACCACTCTGATAGTAAATTCAGTGAAGGGTACTTGTTTTGACAGTTCCAGTGTGTTTTCATGACATCCTGAACATAACCGGGACAACCCACAGCATGTTGCTATGAGCAGTTGCCATGTGATTAGTATTCAGTCTGCTAAGCATCTGTTAGATACAGGAGAGCGGTAGGCAGGTGGTTGCTCTTTTGTGGGTAAAGTGCATCACTAGTGCAGCCATGGGCAGGAGGCACTTAGAAGTCATTGGTTCTGGGGACAGACTAGGAATCTGGCAAATAAGGAGGAAATGTGCTTGATAGCTCTCGTGTATGTGAGGGCATAAAGGAGCATGTGTCCATTGCATGTAATGGAGAGGTAGGGTCCCCTCAAGGCTTATGAGGCCTTCACTTGTTGAGAATACTACTAACCTTAATTTTCTGTTGATGTTATATCTGTTGAACCGAAGGTGAAACATATGCATATCAAGAGAGCTAACTATGCCCTCACTGACTGTTTGGACCAAAGCTGGTTTTTGCTTCTGTCAATTTTATCAGTAACTTATCCCCATTATACTCTGCTGCATGTTTCACTGTTGGCGTGTTAGCTTTGTCTGAATTATCCCAGCACTGTTACTTAACTGGGAGTTGACAGCATTGGGTGTTTTATGGGTTTAATAATGTCATGCAATGTGTTGAGGAGGAATTTAAAAAGGAAAATGGGAAAATCAGTTGCTGGGTGTCTGTTTATTGCCAGGTTCTTATTTTTTACAAGATAGTGGAAGAGCAAGTCATAAATATTCTTCATAAAAATCTGTGTTAACCTACAGTTTATTTTGAGAAGTTAAAGAACAGGTGAAGTTCCCTGCAGAACTTCCCAGTGGAAGCTGTGAAATGCCTATTTTTGTAGCAACTTTCTTTTTAACATGCATGTGCAGAGGTGGGAGGACCTAAACATGAGCATGGGTTTTAGGTCTACCACCAAGTTTCATGCTTCACTTTCAATAGTCATATTTCCCCTTTAAAGTCATAATATAATAGGTCATTTAGAGGTTAAAATGTTCAGTGTTCAGTTTTTTGCCTTTTCAACTTAAGTGATAGACATTCTGGGATGGAGAGACTAAACGAACATGGGAAATGACTCTTCTCCTCTGCCTGGTGCTGTGGAGACCTCAGCTGAAATACTGTGGCCTGAGCTTTCATAAAGATGAGGATAAATGTTCAAAGAATGGTAGGAAATACAGGAAATGGATATGTAAGTGATCAATGAGAAGAAAAGCTGAAGGAGATTTTTTTTTTTTTTTCTCCCAGGAAGGAAATACTGAGGGAAGAGTTGACTTTCAAAGTATAAAAAGCTGTGACACACAGGGCATAGATCAGTTATCTGAAGAGAGAAGTAACTTGTCCCTCTTTCAGTGAGTGATGTAAGAAAAACTTTCTAAGGA
This sequence comes from Psilopsiagon aymara, assembly GCA_024733675.1. Taxonomy (NCBI): domain Eukaryota; kingdom Metazoa; phylum Chordata; class Aves; order Psittaciformes; family Psittacidae; genus Psilopsiagon; species Psilopsiagon aymara. The sequence goes on from JANRGW010035482.1 coordinate 25,329, forward strand.
TAGTTAAGCATGGGCTGTGAAAGCCCTTGCTTAGAACTCGGTAGAGATCTGTGCTGAATGTTTTGTACGTGATCCAGCTGCATGTTTCTGTAATTTAGTGAATTGCGTGCTTGGCAAAGCAGGAGAAGAAGGAAATAATCTTACTATATGCAAACATGTTACTTGTGTGTATTCATTTGAATAAAGATAGCAATAACAAAGTAAACCAGAAGAAATAACAAAGTAAAGCAAAAGAAAAGAAAGAAAAGGGAAGAACAAGATGCTGAAATCTACAATTACATTTACACAAATAATTGCATGTGCTAAAGAAAGTTTCTCTCTTCATAAGGGCCATACTTTGAAAGAGCTACAGCTTGCTTCACACGCAAAGCTTTCAAAGTTAGCAGTATTTCTGTTCATGCAGCTGCTATCTGGTATGTGCCTCTCATGCCTTCTGCATTTTGAACAGGAAAATTATTTTCAGATAACCTTTTTCTTTTTTTTTCTAAATTGTGTTCTGATAATACATGCACAGCAGGTTTATCATAGTTTGGATGCAGTATTTCTGACTAGCAGGATGAACATAAGTCTAACTGACTCCTTGTGTTCTCTCTAATGCTGCTATGCTGTGTTGGAGATCCTGTATCAGATCAGGATACCCCTGTGCTGCCTGTAACACAAGCGTGTAACAGAAAACAGGCTCTGCCGCTGAGAGCTTAATACCTACAGTGAGCAGCATCAGTGTAGGAGCAGAGGCATGAGAAGAAGTGAAAGCAAATAAGGTGGTTTGACCATTGTGACAGATTAAGTGGTCGTAGTGCTTCAGCTGTTGGATTGTTGTTGAACTCTGGGATGTTTTAAGAAGAAATTTTCAGGGGGTCTTTGACAAATAGCGGACATGAGCGGTGCTTAGGGTGCCTTTCCTGCATGAAGAGTCTGCCTATAAGACATAAATAATGTTCTCCTTTGACAGCTTTAACAAGTAGTTGACAGAGGCTGGCCCACTTAAGCAGATCAAAATCACCCTCTTAATAACATATGATGAATATTAGAGACCCTGGTCATGAAAGAGCTCAAAAGTGAGGAGAAGTAGTATGAGCTTTCAGATAAAGGAAGGGAGGCTCTGGTGGGGTGTGAAGTGCAGTGACAGGGTAAATAAGCTTAGAAAAAGTCTTTGCAATGAAGTTGTGCCATGGAGATTATGTACTTAAATAAAAAAAAATTCTCAACTTGTCATTATCTCTTGAATATAATTAACTAGAAGGTAAGTCAGCTCAAAGTTGACATGCCAGGAGGATGTGTGACCGTGACCTGGAGTACACAAGACTAACATGACAGGACCAAATTAAGCATTAGGAGAAGGACTCTGTGGATAAGGATTGTTATCTTAGGAGTGAGGCAGTAGGTTTAGAGGAAATAGTGGCACAAAGGCATCTCTTATTGTGGAGGATTTTTTGGTTGGTAGCTGTGAGGAAATAAAGGTAGAAGATGATAGCTAATGAGTTGTAGAGACATGAGTTTTTATTGAGGGTGGAATTGCACAGAGGAAGGTGAGGATAGGCTGTGAAAGGATGCTGTCAAAGTTGCAAGACTTCATCTGGCAAAACTGAAGAGATTCAGAAGAAAAGGGACCAGAGAAAAACCTGAGGTTTGGCATAACAGGTTTGGTAGAGGTGACAGCTGGTGGCTAAAGAGCTGAGTCAAGGGAGGGAAAGCTGGGATAATTGTTGCCTGTTTTCTGAAGGAGAAGGAGAAGACAGCAGAGAAGATTAAGATGTCTGACTTCAGATGATGTGGTTAAAGGATAGGTGTGTGAGGTGCTGATGAATAGAGCACAAAATCTGCAACAGTAGGTCTTCCTTTACAAGTATGTGAGGAAAAAATGCATATATTAAAAAGATATAACTTACTGTAAGGAATGTTTGGGGTTATTATCTTAAGCTGCCAGCTGCATGTGACAAGAACTCATAGAGGACGTGATTCTACTCTTCCCTGAGGAAAACTAAACTAATATACGTAGGCAATTAACTTGATTTTCCCTGGTTCCTGCTGGACGCTTTTTGTGGCATTAACATCACCTGATAAGTTGCTAGAAGAGGTTTGCAAGAGGGTGGGTTGGAAAGCAGTTCTGCAGATTGCTGGCTCTCAAGTTGTGAGGTGCTGTGAAGCAGTGCGTGCAGCACTGAGAACTTCTCTGAAGTGCAGCCTATGGTTCCAGACAGTGTGCTGCATCCCTAGCTGGGTAAGCTCACTGTGTGGCTAGAGCAGCCTGTTCAGTGAGGAGAGCTCTGGGCCTTTTTAGAGAAGGAACCCCCCAAACATTTTTATGTGGTGTGCTGCACTGTTTTTCTTCATAGGCACCTACAGAAGTTTGTCTGTAACAGGACTCCTTGATTATTTTTTCCTGCATTACCCAGCCTGTGTACCATCTGAAAATGGAGAGAACAGGCTACAGATGTTTCTTTTTGTCCTCATGTTTGAATGAGCTGTCTTCAAAAGAAAATTGCAGGTGGAGAAGGGGATGAAATTCTGAGCGGAAATGCTTTTGGTAATTTCAAATTTTAAATGGGTAACAAAAAGTGTAGCTTAAAATTACATATGAACTGCAGATAGTAAGCATTAAGTTTTTAGATGCGAGCTCTGGAAGCCAGAAACTTCAGCATGTGATGGGAACTTGAAATAGTCAGCCACATTTCTGGTTTGGATGTGGGAGGGAGGCTTGTCCTGAGCATAATATACAACAAGCAACTGCTGAATTCTTTGTTAGTATTCTTTAAATAGGCTATCTGGTATATCTTCAGAAAAAAAGAGATGCTTTTGAGAATATATTAAGCTAAGAAACAAACTTGCAAAATGCACAGTTGTTTATTAAAGTAATGAAAAGGATTTTCTCTGGGTATAGCAGAAAGGTTCAGAGTTGAGGTCACTCTATGAATTTCAGATTGACTGTAAGCTTATCACTGATGCTGAAAACGAAGGCCAGAGTAATGTTTCTGTGCATCTTCTTGGCTGGATCTGGATCACATCTGTTGAAATAAGTGTGTGAACGAAGCAAGTGCTTGTTTGTCTTTTGGTGTTCACATTGTTGTGCTCTGCATGTGCACATGCAAACATATGGCCCTTTTATTCCAGAATCTTTTACTTGAGATCATGTAGAAGCTGACACTAGAGGAAACTCCAGCAGTTATTTCGGGACATACCTCATTGCAAGCAGCAGCACAGATAATGACTTAAAAGACCTACATCTTTTTATAAAAAGTCTTTTTAAGGGTTAAAGTGAAGAAGTTGTGGGATTTTTTTTATGGCTTCCACTGTTGTATCTGTAAATTTTTGTTCTAATATTTTGTTGGCCTTTGGTTGTTTTAAGGAATAGTAGGAGCATGCAGTTACGTATCAGTTGCCGATTCACAGTTAGGATGGGAAAATCTCGTTTCTATTTTAGTCTTTCTACCTACAATGTGCAAAGAATGTGTTTTTTGTGGTTTTTTTGTTGGGTTGGTTTTGTTTTATTTGTTTGTTTTTTTTTTTTTTTTCAGACTTGGATTCCCATTTTGACATTTAAAGAAATGCTTGCCGTAATGAGGCTTCTGTGTTTTGGTCACTGTGAGACTATTTCAAGTATTAACGTAATTAGAATATTAAGAAACTATTTATCATTATGCAGAAAACAATTGAATTTTGCTCTCATAAAAACCACAAAACCAACCCTTAATGCAAACTCCCACACTTGAATCTTCTAATCTTCTGGATTTTTCATAAAACACAGATATAGGAACATATGGAATAAAGAAGCTTTTTATAGTTAAGGAGGAAGAAAGGGGAGCCTTTTATTCTTCTTGTTCAGAAAAATATTCTTTTTGCCTCATTAATTCTATAATTGTTTTAATAGTGAGGGAAATGCCAAAATGGCTGTGAGAAAAAAGCAAAGGATGATGCCTGTATCTGCTCTTAACAAACCAACTGAGAAAAGATAAAACTCTTGCCATGTTTTGAGGAATCTGTTTGTTCTAGCTGTACTGGATGCAGGAATTATAAAAACAAAATAGGATTCTTGTTGCGCTCGTTTGCATGTTAAATATTCTGAATGTTTTTCCAGCTCCCAGTTATTTCAAAGCAGTCCGAGTGTCTGAGCCCTGGGAACAAACCAAATGACTTGTAACACTCTTTGGTGTGCAGATGACCCCTTCCTTAAAAATCTGCTAGTCCAAAGTGGAGCGAGTTGATGATTATGCTCTTTGAAATCATAATAGGCTGCTGGGAGAAACATTCCTTCATATCAGCTTCTGAAGTACGTGGCTAAAGAGAATATTTGAGAGGGTACAGATAGGCAAACAACATTCATTTGCTCAGTGATGGAAGTCGTTGACAGTGCTGTTTTCTTGTAGTCAAATTTGAAATAGATGGAATGTGTAAAGCAAATAAGAAGTAGCCCAGCAGTGAAATGCTTTGCTCTTTAAATCGGGCATTAGCCTACGTTATTTAACGCGTATAAAATTTCTGGTTGAAGATGAATTTCAGATCAGAACTTTGGCATTTTAATAGTTAAGTGCTCTGTCCACTGCAAAAAAAAAAGTCTACATGCAAAAATAACCCACAGCAGACCTGTAGGAGAACTCGGGGATTTTGTCAAGTGGTATCCGTGTCAAAATAAATGAGGCTGCTCATCAGAAAAGAAGTATCCCTAATGATCCATTAACAATAATGGGCTCTGAATCCTTGCTGGAGAACAGATCATGAACTTTCTGGACACTGGGGCAGTGTCTCACCTTCAATACTCGGTAACAATCAAGGGCAAATGGTTAGGATAGGAACAGAATAAGTTGGTTTTGTGTCTTTGTAAATCAGTAAGTGTCCCAGGCTTTTTTGTTTCCTTTTTTTTTTTTCCACATTTTATGCAAGATTTTAGTTTCACTTCTCAGAAAGGAATTGGTAGAGCTAGGAAAGGTGAAGGGAAACCTGATCTGCAATGAAATGGCTCTGTCCTGAGAAAAATTGAGCAGCACCAACTCAGTAAAGCAGTGACAAAGTTATGTAAAGTTGGGAATGGGGATTATGAAAAGGAGGCAGATGTTCTCTGTTCCTCTAAAGATCGGAGCTGGAGGATATCAAGTGAAACTCTCAGGCACCATGTTTATAATAGAAGGAAGGGTTTTTTTCATGCCACACATAATAAGGTGTGGAGTTCACTGCCATGGGATGGTAGAGGTCAAAAATATAAATGTGCTCAAAAGAGGTAGGTCAACTTTAGAGGGGTTTGTTAGTGCCTGGACAGCATAAACTGTGGTTGCAGCCTCAGCCCTAGGGTGCCCAAAGCTAGGCAGTGTGGCACACTTGCCTTGTGCTTCTGCTCAGTCTGTCTGCAGCAGGCCACAGTCAGAGACAGCACTGTGGGCTTCAGAAGCTGCAGATCTGAGCAAGTATAATTAGCCGAATGGTCTTCACCACCTTGCCCCCTTTTAGCAATTACAGGTTATAGGCAGCCTTTATTGTCTTTCCCACATTCTCACACTTTTTTCTTATTCCCCCAAGAAAGTAACTCTTTCTTTCTCCAAAAGTGGTGGATGCATTGGTTCTTTTTCAAGCATCTTGATTTTATTTTTCCCTGGAAAGTTACCCTTTGGTCTTCTTACTCTTCCTGGGAATGCTAGTGCATGTGGTCTGTTTAAATGCATCAGCCTCACGTAGGCATGCTTCTTACTATGTACCTGTCGAACTCTCATGACTATGTGTGGTCTAATTGATGCACTCATCTTCCCTGGCAGCTGCAGGGACATCCTGTTTGATTTCTTTTTTTCCCCTTGTGTGAACTTGGCACCAAGCAGATCTAGTGACGTGTGAAGGTCATGCATAGCCAGTGACAAGGAACAGGTCGGGGGATTGTGGTACACCAGAGCTCTTGAGGGTCTCGTAAGTGTGGCCGAAGAATGATAGTGTATTCAGTAGGAAACCTATCTGTTTCACTCTTGTTCATGAACAGCTTTACTTTTCTCAGTTCTGGAGGGGACAGGACAGAAAGCTGCTTGTCCTTTCTCCCACTACCTCTTTTCTGGGAGCAAGAAATCCATACCTAGTAGGTCCATTCAGCCACCTCTCTGTTCCTGCTATTGACCCCATTGTTAGGGGAATGAAGAAATATCTGTAGGTGCCTCAAATGGGCTCCTCCAAGCCCTTGAAATTCCTAAATGATAGAAAATTGTCCATATTTTAATACTTTTAGCATGTAATAAAGAAACCATTTTATTTTTGTATGTGGGTGCAGTCTGGTTTTGCCTTTGTTCTTCTAGCTAGTTTGATGGATAGGTCAGGCACAAGCTTTTAAAAACTTTTTTAGGTTATCCTACCTTTTCAGGTAGGTTGAGTTGAGGAATTTTCATACACCTAGACTTCTTCCACCCACATGGGTGTGGTGGGATTTAATTTCTGAGCCTGTGTAAGTGCCATGGGAGTTCAAAGCAAGTACTGCTGTTCCTATTTCCACATTTAAATCACTTGTACCTAGTGTACACAGAACTGGAAGCAGGAGGGCTATGTTCTGGTCTGCTCATTTGGTTCTTCCCAGGATAGTTCTGTGAAGGAGAAGCTGGATGAATTTAATTGGTTAGGGCATAGCTAGCCTGTAAGTCTAACAGGAGCAGCTTGCATTGGATAATAATATGTTCATTTAAACAATGTTAATAAGAAGCGTCCATTCTTGGGATGTGCAAACCAGAATGTACAGTGAGTTGCAAGTACAAGGGAGCTGTAATAATTGAAGGAACAATTTGCTTAATTATGTTTGTCTTAGTCAATGTATCATTACAACAGTGAAAAAGTTAAATGATTGTTTAATGTTTGCCAGTCAATATTTTCCAGTCTCCCAGGTAATTTAATAGTCAGGATGCATGTATTTGGAAGGAAAAAATAAGGTACTCTAGAATACAGATAAGTAGGAATTGGGTAAGAATTTTAAAGACTACTTAAAAACCAAAACACCTCCTCTCTCCTTCCCTTATCTCCCCCCATCCCACAAACCAAACCAAACAACCACAACTACTTCATTTATTGCACTAAAATAAAAATATGGGGTATGTAATGATGTGGCTTAGTGGAACATGGTACCTCTATTGTATCTGCATTATTTTTATAGTTGTGAGGGCTCTTCCATTGCAAGAGCAGTGTTTTTCCTGTTGCTTTTTTAGATCTTGAGAGAGGCCAGTTCTTAACTGGTGACTAATCTCAAATGTTAAAGTGACCTTGGTCAAAAAGGGATGAATACATGCAAGTGCTGACTCGGGTTACCATGTTCAAGTAATAAGCTATGGGCCTTTGTCTGCACTTGGTTTAAACAGATTTGTGTTCTTCGCTAATGGCAGCTGTCAACATCTTTCTCCGTCTGGAAAGTAGTCATTAAATAAGGCATAACCTCTATTTCCAAGGCATACCTAAGAAATTGATTACAGTTTGGAAAAATATAAAGATACTGTAATATATATGATATATATAAAAGTATAAATACTCTGAAAAATATTAATATCCAAATGTTCTTATAGTCACTGATTTTACAGTTTTGAATTAAACCCCCTGACTTTTCTCATCCTCTGTCAATAACTTTTTTACGTAGCAACGTAAGACTCTATTCTTCACTCTAAAAAGAATGCTTTGCTTATATCCTTGCAGATACTGTGAAGCCACCGGTCAGTTCTTTACAACCATCTGCTGAGTTAGCCTTGCCCGTCAACACTTCACCACCTTCCATGCAAGCAGAATCTTCCCTACCGCCTCCCTATCAACTTATTAACATCCCCCCACTGGAGTCTTCCTCTGGTCAAGAAGATCCTCAAGACTACCTACTACTAATTAACTGTCAAAGTAAAAAACCTGAGCCTATGAGGTAAATGACTTTTTTTTTTTTCCCCTAAAAACATTTATATTACAGGTCAAGAATATTTGGT
>JANRGW010035483.1:0-53334 GCA_024733675.1 Psilopsiagon aymara
GGAGCTGTGCCTGGGATTGCTCCAACCCAGGTGTAGGACCTTGCACTTGGCATGGTTAAACTTCATCAGGTTGGCATGGTCCCACCTCACAAGCGTGTCAGGGTCCCTCTGAATGGCATTCCTTCCCTCCAGCATATCAAATGAATCCCACAGCTTGGTAAAGCAGCTTCAGACTGGAGCTCCCATGTGAGCTAAGGGAGGAGATGGAGCATTCACCTCTGCTGGAGGTTATTTTACCCTGAAAAGTGCTTTAAAATCAAAGAAATGGGCAGTGTGGCTTGGAACTGAGGCCTTTCTCTCTGAAGCAGAACTTGAATTGTTTCTTACTACCAGATGCCCAGAAGGGACATGAGTTCATTGTCCACCTACGGGAAAGGTTGAGATGCAGCTGAGTGATGGGGACTTTGCTGCAGGGTTGGAAAGTGCATCCCAGTGCACTCTGTGTGCCACAGCTGTACCTGCTAGTAAATAACATGATGCTTCTCAAACTGTCAGATGATGCTTTGGGGGACAGTTTATCCACCTGCTCAATGCAGTCCACACACCACAGAGCAAGATTCTGAAGGCTCTCTGCTGATTCCTGCAGGAGCAGGGCCCAGGCGGTGTGCTGCTCCCAACACCCTTTGCTGTGCAAAGTTACAGTAGGATACATCCAGAAATGTGATGATCACAGTGTGAATTTTAACCTCTCTTGCCTGTTACTGGCTCCAAGGGTGGAAGGAGACCTTGCTTTCTGCTCTCCAGTCCTCTTTGTCCAAGAGTGGCTGATTTGAAAGGGCTCAGCCTCCAAATAATTATACACAGCCCAAAGGAATGACTTTCCCAACTACAAATCCATGGGTGGTTCGATCCTGGGGCACTCTGTAAACAGAGTAACAGGGCTTTTCTTTCTGTAATTTCTCCTGTGACTTTTGACATGACCCTGCCCTGACTGAGGACATTGATTATTACTTTTTTTCAGAGAGATCATTTACTCCCAGATAAAGATTAATTTTAATTTTAAATTTTAACTGAAATCTCTTAGGTGAAAATGTGTTTATAGACCAACTAAGATGCTGTTATCTTTGCCAAGTTTTGCCTCTGTCATGGATTGCTTCACTGAGCAGGTAATAAGTAACCTTTCCTCCCTCTGGGTGAGTTGAGGGCAGAGGGCTGGCAGAAGTAGGCTGATGGCCTCCTTGCTCCCTTCTCCTTGGGAATCATAAACATTTTTAGTGTCAGTGACCTTTCTCTGCCCCTTGCTTTGGGTAATCTTTGCGGTGCAAGAAGATGCCATTCCTACACCGCTCCCTGCTCCCTCTGCGTGGAGCCTTAAAGACCTCCCAGAAATGACTGTGGTGAAAGGGCAGCAGCTGCGTCAGGCCCAGGGGAGCGGAGCTCCAGGCACAACGACTGCATTCACAGCCCAACCCTGACACATGCTCCAGGGCTGTCCAGGGCACAGCCCTGCACCACACTTCTCAGAGCCGCATAGACATGTCATTGTCCAAGCAAGGATGCAGACGTACATATCCAGACTCCTTGTCTCCTGCTTTTAACACAGATGGTTTGTAACACAAGTGGGCTTGGGATGGATGGACTGTTCCCAGGTGATGCATGGTTTGAGAGAGTACTGGGTATGACCTAGGATTACATCTCCTGCCTGAGATGGATGGGACAGTGCAGGTTTGAATGGGTGTTGTGTCTAGTCTGTGTGAACCTTGCTGTGCCTTGGAGCAGTCCCAAAGCATCCTTAAGGCTGGTACCATCTCCTGGCATAGTATGGAGCAGCACAAAATCCTTGTGATCTAAAAGAGCTGGAAAAAAAATGATGTTGAATGCTCTTTTCCTACCTAAAGGACCATTGCATCATTTGTGTGATCAGGGTAATTTTACAGAAGTGATGTGTTTCCACTGATGCCTCTGACAGGTCTCATGCTATTAGACACTGCCAGAAACCAGTGGAAAGGGCAGGTCTTTTACAAAGCCTTCCACGTTCATATTGATTCAGTAATCCAGTTCTCCAAGATATGTTTTTTGTATTCCTTTTGTTGTGTAGAGTGAAAGTGGTACCAGTTAACACTGGATGGGGAGCCGAAAGCAATGCTGCTTGCTAAAAGAGCCACTCATGAAAGAGTTTTGCTTCCCTTCACTGGGAGAAAATGCTTTACTGCAAGGGGACAAGAAGGTGAAGAGGAGGAAAGATGGTGTCCATCAGCGGTCCACCCAGCTTCACACATGGTCTGGAGTGAGTCTCTTCACCTTCAGGACCTGCTTCTTCTACACTGTACCATGATGAGCAATGCTTGGCTATCCTGAAGGACTGTGTTGGGATAAGTATCTGTAAAGAGCTGTCAGTGCTCAGAGAAGTAGGTTAGATTAAGAGGATGGAACAGAGAGATGAAGAGGAAAACTTAAGAGAAATTGCGTGATTAATGCCTAATAAAGCAGATACAGGACTCCCAGGTGCTGGGAAATCATTGCAGGCAGAAGAATTCAAGCTAGGCTTTGAAATGAAGCAAACCTGCCCTACTGCACTTCGCGGGGAGCCTGCAAGTCTTCACCTCCACAAATTGTGCTTGGACTTTGCCTTTTGCAGACATAGATTCCAGATTTTACGGAAAGCTGGGAGTGGAGGGGAAGATTGTGCAAAGTGCAGCAAAACCCCTGACATCATTTACTCTGGATAAATATAATGCGATAATACGCGCATTCTAAGGAAGGTGTCTCAGTGGTTTTCCGGAAAGGCAAGCTCCACCAAAACATGGCAGCCTTCTTGCCCTTCTTCATCTGTGGAGTGTGTGCACTGCTTTTTGCAGCTGCACTCTATGTTTTAAAAGTTTTTTAGCAATCATCAGCTTTAAATTTGCCTTCTGGTCCATTTCCTCTTCCCATCATTGGCAACCTGCATTTGCTGGACATCAGAAGGCATGACAAGTCACTAATGAAGGTACGAACAAGTGTCCTTTGTTTCTAGGCTGTTGAATGTCAGCAAGTACCCATTAAAAATTCTCTCTGGTGAGAGTACTGAGACCATTTTTGGTGCCAAATTGATTCTGTTTTTTGCAATGTGATATTTTAATGGTTTCAGAATGATCAAGTGTCATTTCAGAATGACCAAACTGTTGGAGACTGTTAAAACTGTTCAAGAGTCACAACTCTGCAGAGGGTGGTGATGAATATGAGCAGTTTTTCACTGAGAACTTCTCTACACATTGAAAACTATGAGTATCTGCATCAGATCAGACCAGTGGACCTAAATTTTGGCATCTTCCTTGTGTTGAGAAATACTTCAAAATATTTGTGTTGTCCACGTAACCAAATTGAAAGGTGGATGCTTAATCATGATTGACAAAATGGCTTGTATTTCTTATGTTGCCAGTTTTTCATGAGAATGGGAATTAATGTAGCACAGCTCAAAGAAGGGATGCAGAACTCATTTGAAACAGTGAATGACTTGGACTTATGAAGACAAAGTTCTCTACAGGAGTCACAGTTTCCTTGCATCTTTCTTGTAGAAAAAAGGGAAAATTTCAATGTATTTAGTCTCTCAGAGCCAAAAAGCAGCTCAGCTCATTTTCAACCAGGACATGGAGTGTGAATATCCTGCGCCTTACACTAAGCCTTCAAGCAACTCAGACCTGCTTAGCACAATGTAGGGAAGAGAAGCTGGCTTTTCTGGTCTTATTCCCATCACTGTGCTATGTGAGAGACCTATGGAGATGCGTCTTCATCTTACATCAACCAGCTCACAGTCGGCTCAATGCCCAGAACTTTGGAGCTGGGAAGCACTTTGAACTGTGGTTCCTGTTTCTGACAAGACCAGAAGTCCTTCTGCAGAGAAAGGTAGGGGAGAAGGAGTTTTAGCATTGTGCATGGACATAGTGGGAAGAATAAGCAGAGCAGAGGCTGGAAAGGAGGTGACTTGAAGACCCAGGAGAAAGTGATAGCATCTTAGTGAAGCACAGGTATTGGGCACATTGGCCATGCTGATGCCTTCTTTTCCTCACGGAACTATAACAACAAGAAGCCAGCTGGGGAAGGGGTCTACTGCTGAAACCAGCCAGGGAAGGGGTCTGTAGTTGCAGCCCAGAGAAGGCTCTCACCATCCTCTGCCCTTCACAGTCAGGACAGAGCAGACACAGTCTGCAGCTGCAGCACCTGGGCTGCAGCTATGGGTGAGGTGAGATTTTACACGGGGCTTGTGGAGCTGCAGCAGTGATCTGAAAGCTGACTTAAAAGCCAGAATTTTAAGGTATTACTTAGCAAATAAATGACCTGGAATAGAAAATCCTCCCTGAAAGGAGAATCCGTAAAGGATTCCCCCCTGAAAGTTCCACATTAGATGAACCAGCAACCAGCCATTATTTTGAACAAATGATTGAAATCTGTGTCCTGTGAGCTAACTTTTTTGCAGAAATTCAACAAGTCTGGCTATAATGCTGAAACGCTGTTTAGACTCTGCCTGAGGCTTTGGTAGAGCAGGAGGTATTGCAAGGCTTTGAAACCTTCTCTAGTCAACTTTGCCAGAACTGGCCTCTTTTATGTGGCATAAGGCTTCATCTCACTATAAGTTTATGAAGTTTCAACTGCATTGCTCTTAATCAAGTCTTAATTCCTTGTAAGGCCTGGCAGGACCATGTTTGTGAGCCTGCAGAGAACTTCTGCTGCCCAGTATCTCAGATTTCATTAGAAGGTCCTGCTGTGCATTGGCTTGAAGTCTATGGTGCAGCAGAAATAAAAATCAGAGTGTGGCATTGTGGTTATTTTCTAAGGCAAGATGGAAGAGCAGTGGTTTTTTATGCCTTCATATGTCCATCCTTGGTGAATCATATCTACCTCTTTGCATTAATTGCAGCAAAGCTTTTATTTCACATTTATGAGAAATATGGATACCTCTGCTTTTTCATTCTCTTGTGGACAGTAGCTTTACAGCCTCCTCAGTCAGCAGTTGCTCTGTATCTGTCTGCCAAATCTTGATGATGCTTATATACTGTTGGTGATGATCAAAATGTCTTTTTTACTTTAAAAGTGCCTCTTTTAACCTCCTGCACCAAACTGAGCCCACCCAGCTCAGAAAAACAGTGATTTTATGGCAGCTTTTGAGTTAAGCAGACCACCATTTATTTGCTTTGATTCCTTTTTTTTGAAGTGTCTTGGGGCTTTATCTCTGGCATCCCTCCAGTCCTTCTGGCCACAGAAGGAGGAGGAAAGGGAACTCTTCATCTACCCAGGCAGGATGCACCACTGCCACTGATGACTTTATGACCTGATTTTTCTCTCTTAGATTTCAGAGAAACGCAGCCCTGTTTTCACCTTCCACTTGGGGTTTCAGAAGGTGGTGGTGCTCACTGGCTACAAGACAGTAAAGGATGCTGTTCTGAACACAGGGGATGTGTTTGAAGACAGACCACCTTTACCCATGTTCTATCACGTCCAGCATGGAAAAGGTACTGGCAGGTTGAAAAGATAAGGATGTGCTTGCTTTGCTGTTTCTCAAATGTGTTGTTTCACTGCATCAGTATTAATGAGTCTTGAGCTGCACCCTTATCATTGAGGGCTATGTTTTGTGGAGCTTAGGGGCAGTTGTTTGTTTTATTAAAGAAAATACTTCTGGGGATCTTCTTATTTGCCTTATCAGGTTTTTGCTTTTAGAGGCACTTGAGTCACATTTCAAGAAGGTTGGGTTTTTTGTAGTGCAGAGGGAAGGAAATTATTTTTCACAATGTGAAGGCTGAGGTCCTTATGCAATCTCTTTTCTGCAGTTACTGGGAGTTCAGACAAAGTGTGGATCATGCATGACTCATGATAAAGACTGCAAGAACTGGCAAGAGCGCAATAGCACGGGCTGTTTGTACCTCAAACAATTACTTCTGTAAACAGATTTTTGGCATGTTTCTGAATTGCATGTTAAAAAGTAGTACATTGCCCAAGACTAGACATTGAAAAACAATGAAGGGAATAGTCCAGGGCTGAAAGGAAAAGATATGATGACCTAATATGCATATAATGCTTACAGTGTGTGGGGCTTTTTTTCATCTTGTCTTTAAGAGTGAGGCCCAGTGTGAGGAAGGGAGCACTGCACTACTTTCCCAACCACAGGATGAAGATGTAGAATATGTTCAGTCCTGGAAGCCCTCCTTGGAAGGGAGGACTTCAAATTGTAGCCAAACACCTCCGTGCCCTCTTGGCTGAGCCCTTTTTTTTGCCAATGGGTTAGCCAGCTTGTGGGTGTTCCCTGTCTGTAAGCAAAGGTGCCTCCCTGTCATCCCTCCTCATCCCCCTGCACAGTACATAGTTTATCTTCTAAACCTCAAGTCCTGTTCATGACAGGGGTGGAGCAATGTCATCTGCTCTTAGCCTCACTCTCTGAAACAGCTGTGTCCTTTTCCTAAGGCAAAACAAGTCAGCCTGAGACAAATACCATGCATAGAGCTTTTTACTGTGTATGGCTACAAAGACACAAAGCTATAAACAAGGCAAACCCCAGGCTTTGGTGTGAACAGCAGTCAACTTCAAAGTATTGCTTCCTACCCTCCTGAACCTACCTGGGGTAATGGTTGCCCAAGCCAACCCCCTCTAGCACCCCACAGTTGTCTCCCAAGCAGGCTCCTCCATGTTGCAAAATACTTGTGCTGCCCGGCTGTGATTTTGTTGTTTCAAAGCAAATCCTGAACCACCTCAGCAAACGGCGTGCATTCCTTCTGTAGGTGTGTTCTTTTCTTCTCAAGAGCTCTGGAAGACAGCGCAACGGTTCACCATACCTACCATGTGGCATCTTGACATGGGGATGCATCTTGATGAAGAAAGGATGCTTGAAGAGCTTCGCTTTCTCATCAAGTTGATCAAATCTGTCAAAGGTGAGCTGAGGTATCAGGTGTTTCATGCAACTTTGCAAAGCCACTGCAAAGACCTCTGGGTTGCTCCAGAAATGACCAATACAGTTATGATGTTGTTCATTTCTAGGTAGACCTTTCCAACTGTAGTTTTTGAATATGGCTCCCAGCAACATCACCTTTGCTATTCTCTTTGGGAGAAGGTTTGATTATGAAGACCCAATGTTTCTCACCCTGTTAAGACTCACAGATGAAGTTATGCACCTTCTTGGCTCTCCATCCTTGTATATAAGTAATCCTCTGCTGAGATGCTCCGGTATCTCACCTTATTTGTTAGGTCAACTCAATTTACTTCTGCTGGATGCATTTGAGGTATCTTTAGGTTACTGAAATATAAGATTCATAGAAGCATAGAGTGATTTGGGGTGGAAGGGACCTTTAATGATCATCTAATCCAACCTCCCTGCCATGGGTAGGAACAAGATTCTTTCTTTGGGGGTTTCCTCCTCCGTGAAATCCTCCTGTGAAGGAGGTCTAACATCATGTGGTGGCACTGGGGTGAGATGCTGATGTGACTGTGCCAGCAAAAGCGATGTGCTTGATTCTTCTACAGCCAGAAAGTGCAATAACTGACATTTCCAGCATGGTGGGACCTGCCATGGGCAGTGTCCAGGAGTATCAGTGGAAATCCTCAGAAGTGCTATAGACACCTCCCTTTATGTTATTTTTAGTCACTTTATTTAGCAAACTTCATGGTTTATGGCAAGTTGTAGCCTCCCATGAGGAAATAGACCCTAATGTAGGTCTGGGATCTGGGCAACCTTTTATCTTCAGTGTTTCACAGTAACTGCAGGAAAACGTTCCTGGATTGTGTCTCAAAGATGTTTTTAGTGCTTTTGGCAAAGAGTTTACAAAGATTCTGCTTTTCTTGGTTTTGATGTTTTCTTGGTTTTGTCAGTATTTTTCCAGCAGTACCCACGGTGAAACAATGGAGCATATTCTACTCCCTAGTTTTTCCAGGCCAAACAAGGCTCTGGTGGAAGAAACAGGAGGAAATCAGGTCCCTCTTGGAAGGCATAGCCAGAGTTTCTTTCTTTAAAAATACACCAGTGATAAAACTGTTGAAATACTGAGTTTATTTGTGGGTGCACAAAGAAAAATAGGTTTATTCCAGTTATTTTCTGCTGGATGCTGTGGATGTGTTCATACACAAGTAACCTCTTCTCTTAGCACAATTACATGTATATTTGGGAGTTATTTGGTTTTGGTGACTTGCTACAGTTTAAGAAACTAGTGAAGTTACAGAGTTGTAGCGCAAAGTACAGAGCCACAGACATTTATATATGGACCTCTCATACCTCCTATTGTGGCATTAAATCAATACCTGCTCAATGGAGCCACATAAAAGGAGTATTTCAGCTAAAAGGCTCTTATCTGAACCAAGAGCTCTTGTTAAATTTAATCCTTCATCACAAGGCATAGAGTATTAGTTACTTAAGGTAACAGTGAAACACTCCTCCACAAAGCTGTTAACAAAAAGATGTTGATGAGTCCCTTACCTGAATGAGTACTTACAATAGGTACAGTTTCCAATAGTACAACATCCCTTTTCTTTTAATCTCTACAGCAGGTTTGGTTTGTGCAGAAATTACAACCTGTTAGAAAGTGCAGGAGATTGCTAATCTTGTTCTGCAGCCAGTTTATTTGAAACATTGAGAAATAGTGTAAGTAACCCTCCTGCACATAAAATGCAACTGTTTATTGTGCTGTGAGATTTAACAATGCTGAGAACAAAGTGTAATTGATTTATAATTCATGTGAAAGTTAAAAATTATGATCTAACAACTTGAAAACACAAGTGTTTTGGCTTGCTAAACATTGAGAGTTTTCTTTGTGTAACGCAAGTGCTTTATCTTTTTGGTTTATTACCTCTTTAAAAATGTAATTTCGTTGTTTCATGAGTTCACTATCACTTCCCCTTAATTGTATTTTTTTTCTAGTTCGTGTTTATAGGCTCTGTCTAGACAAGTCTGATGGGCTCCATTCATTTCTGTGGAGAATCTTTAATAAGAGGAGGCATTTTTATACATTTAAATTTTTTAGTTACCAAAAAAAAGAGACCCCAGTCGCATCACATAAATGATTTCTCCATTATGGTACTTGAGGTTTACAAGGTGATTTTTTTTCCTTTTTAGTCATTTAGTTTCTACCCATTCATTAGATTTCTCCTCAAACCTCACAAGGTGATACTGAAATGTAGAAGTGTATGATCTTAAAGAAGTGCATCAAGGAAAGCAAAGACAGCATTAATGAGAACAACCTGAAGAGCTACATTGATGCATTGGTATTCAAACAAGGTATTTTAACAATGTGACAATTCCTAGTGCTGTATCTTATACAGAGAAGCTCTTTGTTTCTTCTCTAATGAACATCCTCTCCAGTGGTCTATATGAAAATTTTGGGTAACCATTCTTCTATTTTAGTCTGTTAATTTCTGCATGCTGAATGAAAACCAAGAAATAATTAACTAGTCCTTATCACGTGAATGTCTTAAACTTGTCCTCTGGTGTCAGCTACGGTCCCTTCCTTGCAGGAGAGAGAGGTAATGTCATTTTTCCAACACACTCCAGGTAGACACATGTTACTCCCTACAGGTGTGGGAAGAGGCAGCAGATTCCTACTTGCAGAGATGCAGAAGTTCTTATTGCATTTGTACATATATGTCACCAGCTCCCACGTAGTAGATTTACCAACAGGAATGCTAGTGTGGGAGTATGGCAAGGAAGGGTCAGTCTGTATTTGCCCTTTTTCTCCCAGTGTTTGTGTACTTAAGATGGGGGGGGGGCAGGATGGGTGCTTGGGCCTGATGCCTTGTGCAAGTGCCTCAGCTGTTGCACACAAGAACACGCAAAGTGTTTTCCATCAGCAGCACAAAGCAGGAACAGCAAAGCTGATGTGACAGAGGCACCCTGGGCCTTCATGGCTTTCCTGTCACTCCTAGGAGGGAGCCACACACCTAGACAAATTCCAGCTCACTGACATGGGAAAGCATGGTCCTGCATCTCTCATCAATTTCTGCCTTCTCAGGATCCACAACCAGGGGCTAGAAGTCCTCAGTCAATAAGATAACCACTGCCCAGAGCAGGTAAGTGTCATATGATGTTCAAAAAACAGTGAATTTGTCCAAATAGTTCATTTGGGGGAGGCAAAATCTCAAGTGTGCAAATATTTCTGCTGAAAACCGAAGCATTTCTGTACTGAAATGTCAATGCAATGCATCATGGCATGTGCATCCCACTGTAATGTCTCTGAAGACTAGGTTTCCCCTCCTAGTTCTCTGTTCCCATGCTAACAGGAGTTGTTTTTTCCTTTTGTACTTCCCTAAAGGAGCTGAATAAAAGCGTTACACTTTTTTATGATGATTATTGGCCTCTGCACTTGACCTGCTCGTGGCTGGCACTGAGACAACATCCACTACACTGCAATGTGCCATCCTGCTGCTGTTGAAGTACCCCAAGATTCAAAGTAAGATATCTTTATGGTTTTGTTTTTCTTACATAGTGCATGGAAGTGCTCTGTAGTGACTTTGTAAGTGATGTTCCCCTGTAAAAGCTTTGTAGCTTCTCATGTGTGCCAGAGCATGCAAAACCTGAGCATCTGGAACCTGTCCAGTTCCATCCAAACCTTGTATGCTACCATTCAGGACCAAAGGATCTGAGGGGTTGTTCTGCGTCTGCTCCCAGGGGCAGCAAACCTCCTGCCCTGAGGTAGCCCAACCAACAGTCAGCATGAACAAGATTTGCAGGTGCTTTACCACTGAGGGAAACACACTTTATGCCTTTTCTTTGCCTTACAGAAAAGGTGCACACAGACATTGAGCGATTTCTTGGCCCTAGCTGCTTGCGTGCCTTTGAGGGCCAGAAAATAATGCCATTTACCAATGCAGTGATCTACCTCTGTGCAAAGATTTGTCATCCTCCTGCCACATGTTCTACAGTGCACTTCGGTTGACACCCATTTTAAAGGTTATTTCATTCCCAAGGTACTTGCTGCTCTTCAGTTGAAGAGAGGGGTGCGGCACACCAGTGACCCGCAGAGAAATTGTCACAAGGAGTAGGGGAGCTTGAAGCACAAGACTTCTGGTGGGGAAGAACCAGTTTTAGTGGGGAGGAACCAGTTCCCTAACCCCTGTCTCCTTTGAGTCCAGACTAACGGCAGTGTGACTTCAGGGTTATGTACACAACTTCCCATTTCCCATAACTTAGTCTTCATAACCTGGAGTCTGTTCCTTATTCTCTTCACTTTCCATTGCCACTTCTGCCCTGTAGAGCAGTGCTGCCTCTGGAGTACCATGGCATCATCTCGTCTTGCTTCAAGCAAGCAGAGATCAGCTGGGCAGCAAGGAAGCCTGGCCCGTGTCTTTCTTCTGCTTCATAACTCAGACACAGCCAACAACTATTGTTTAATCACATATTAGTCGGTAATTCCAGTGAACACTAACTGAGGGTCAGATGGTCATGTACAAGCCCAGAAATTAGTTCTTCAGAGGTAGAAGTTTGCTTCCAGACACAGCCCAAAGGGAGGAATGGTTACATGGCTGAATGAGCAAGCCAGACTCTTGCTGCAACCCCACATGCTAAAGCAGAGCGTGGCTGTGCTGCAAGGAACAACAGTGATGCCTCTGCTCACCTCTGTGCTCCTGGATAAAATGCAATGGGAGATGCCAGATGAATTCAACCCCAACCACTTCCTTGATGTGGATGGGAACTTCATAAAGAAGAAAGCATTCCTGCCTTTCTGCACAGGTAATGAAAGTGTTTGGTCCTGCACAGGGCCCTACGTTCTCAGTGCACCTTGGAAGAGATTAGCCATGTGGCAGGATCTGAGCCTCTGTTGGGAACAGCATGGATGGTGGGGTGGTTTAGAAATACCTGCCCTAGGTTTTGATGACTTGCAAACAGCCCCTCAGCCCACGCTGGGAGGCATGCTGGGGGCCTACAAAAAATTCAACACCTGCAAACAAGTTCAACCTTCCCTCTGCCTTAGGAAGGCTGTTTTCTAGGGTGTCCCAGATCAATTCCTTGCGGGCACAGAGTGAAACAGCCCTTTTCAAATGCCTGTAGGAGACCAGCAGTGATGCTGCTGAATATCATGCCATGCTATTTTGCGTTTCTGAGGCCTGTGCTGTCCTTCACACTATCAAGTAGCAGGGAAGAGATGTTGGGTTGAGCCATCACTTACCCAATCACTCCACCAGCAGCCATGCTTTGACATCGCAGGGCAGAGAAACTGCATTGAAGTCTTCCATGATGGAGCTCTTCATCTTCTTCACAGGCTTGATGCAGAAATTGATTTTTAAGCCTCTACCTGGGGTCAGAGAATCTGAACTGGACACAGCTGCAGAGGCTGGGTTCACCATGAGACTCCAGCCACAGCGTGTCTGTGCTGTGCTATGCCAATAAAGCCAAGGCTCTGACCTGAGAAAGATCCATGTAATAGTTTTCTGCAGAGCTTACCAGATGCACTAAAGAGAAATCAGATCCCTGTGCAGTAGCTACAAGTAGAGTCTTCTTACCCAAAGCCTTGCAAGTAATGGCTACATGCCATTGAACAAATGCTTGGTCAGGACCCAGGCCACCTTACCTGCCAGGATGGTTAGTGGGTGAGGTGACCTGGAAAATGCCACCCAGACATGACTGGAAATAGCAGGACGGTCAGAACTTTACACATCAGAAGTACAGTCTAAGAAAGTTATCCTTGTTCTGAGCCTCTAGGAGAGGATGTTTCTCAAAACCAGGCAATTTCTTCGCTTGGAGAGCAGTAGTAGATAAAATGTGTCATCACCAAATCCCTGCTCTTTCCCATTCTCTGCTGCACACAGGATAAATTAATCCCAGATACCTACACTTTCTATGTGTGATGGATGTTCTTCCAACACTTTACAAATTTCTGGTTTTGAATCCCAGATATCGCACCCTGGATTTTTTAGGTTCCCCTTGCTCTGAGGGACCTCAGCACAGTTCCTTGGGAGTCTTTGTCTCTTTCTGGGTACGGACTTTGCTATGCCTGCGCTGATATAGGACTTAACAGCTCTCTCCAGACAAGCAAAGACACTCCCCAGCGTTTTTACAAAGGTAGTTCAGACATACAGGCACAATCTCTTTTCAGAGCATGATATGTGAACAGGCAAGCATGCAAACACTGCAGAGATGTGTTTCTAAATGTCTAAGATGCTCTTCCTTAAGCAGCACAGAAGCTGGGCAGATCCAGGCAAAGCAACAGAAAACCTGTCCATCTCCCTTTCCCTTACGTTTCCCAGCTTTCTGTGAGACTTCTCAGGACCCTCCCTTTTCCTGACATTCCCTATCTTCTTCTCCTCTGAAATGACTACAGATAGAGCCTTATCACATCTCATCAGGGAAGGCAACAAGACTCTCTTAAGGCAGCTGGCTTCTTCCTTGGTCTGAAATTCTGAGTGGAGGTCAGAAGGATCTGATAGGCCTGCAATGGGAGGTGAGTTAAGCCATTATCCCACAGGGCGTTTGAGATGGTTAATCCCTCAGAGGGATCCTTGTCTACTGTAGGATGAGAATACTTCTCCTGTGCCCTGTGTACTACTTGATTCTTTCAGATTAATGGTAAATAAATGCCTTTGCTCCCAGACTTGCTTGCAGGTGAATGCAGTTGGACTGGGTTCCATAAAGCCTCAAGGCTTGGATCTGCCCTCCCTACCCAGCCTGAACTTGAGGCTGGCAGGGTGTTTTACCCCAGTAAGAGCTGCAGGGCTGGCCTGTCTATGACTCAGAGGGATCATGTTGCCATCTCGTGGCAAAAATAAAATAGAAATTATATTCTGCACAGTATTTATTTCTCTGGCTCAGTGGGGCTGCAGATACAAAGCAGCCCTCGTTTTACAAATCTGTACAGTTCCTGCAATCTTTGCATCTGACCATTGCCCCTCTGAGAACAGGAGCTCTCGTTCTCAGCATCATGCAGAGCTTGGGAAGGCAGGCTGGGCTGTGGGACACACTGCCCAGCTGCCTGCTCCTGGCAGGAGCCACAGACATGGTGTCAGTTGGGTTTGTGCAGATCTTACTTTAAGAACTAAACCACCTGTCCTGCTCCAAGATGTTTGCCTTCAATTCAAGTCAATGTGTTGCAAGGCACAAACATGTTTTGCAGCTAAAGGGAAGACCCTCAGGGCCACTGAGGAATGTGGAAATGGTATTTCCACCCTTGAGAGCTGATGTTTTCTGCTAGATAAATATGTAGCTGAGTAATCAGTGTTCTGCCATCATTTGGTTGAACAAAGAAATGGGAGGCAGGCACTTTCTTCTGTGGAGATATATTCAGCTGTCTAACAGTATGCTGGGGAGGGAGCGCTTCCAAACACAAGCACAAGTAGGATGTACTTTTCAAAGGAATCAAACCTGTTTTCTTTGGATGTTTGCACCTGGTAGCTCATGGCTGTAAGGCACGGGCATTGCACAGTTGGCTGAATGTGTGCATGCAGGCGGTGCTGCCGCAGGCTCTGCTGTACCTGCTGCAGAGTGCCACTGCAGAAGGTGGTGTCCAAAACCAGCAGGCTTAGAAGGCTGCTATGCCAATGCAAAAGGATCCATGTCTTTCCTTCAAAGCCAAGAACCCGTAAGCCCATGGCAGGGTGTCAGGTCTGAGGTTCCACTGGTGAATTTGTGCAGATTGGAGCCCACCCTAGTGTTGTCCCCCAGAGCACTAGGTTGTTGCCATAGCTGTGTTTTGAGTTCATATTAATTTTGGAGGGGGCTAGAGCAGGAGCAGTCCTGGCCTCTCTAAAGCAAAAGGCGAAAGTCTTTTTTATTTCAGCAAAACCAAGACTTCCTTCACTCAGTTGATATGTGTCTTGCTCCCCAGTTGCTTTACCTGCTTCTCCCTGCCTCCCCTGAAGAAGACCTCATCCTGCTACCACCACTCGTCAAGAGTGACATTGCCAGTAGGTAATACTTCAGGAGAGCAAGAGGTGAGAGGCTCAGGGTCCAAGGCACTAAGCAGAGGGACAGCGCCAGCATCAGCGGAGCTGTGGTGACAACCTTTCATTCAGCCTCTGCAAGCAAGAATTGAAGACATAGAAGTGAAAAAACAAAGCTATCCCCAGGACTGACTGGTAGCCCAAAGCAAGCATAAAGGGAAAACTCTGCCCTGGAGAAACCACTCCACAGGAGAGTCTCCTATTGAGCTGTTTTTTCCTAGGATGGGGGTATGCATAACATTTCACCCAGGAGATACAAGCAAAATCGTAACATTTGTTGTCAGTCTGAGCTCAAGATCAACCTTTCAAGGCATTTGTATTTCTGTGTAATGCAAAGTTGGGAGGGAGGCATATGAAATGTAATGAAGACATGGGATTCAGATTTTACTGGGTTCCCATGGAAAACAATGGGAAACAAACAACATGATGAAGCATGTAATAAGAAAATGCATATGGAGAAGTGGCGATTCACAGGCAGATAAATGGATGAAAAATTGCCTGAGCTATGCATCAGCTGGAATAAGATTGCGGAATATGATGGCAGATAAGAGTGATACAGACAGGGACAACAGCCAGAAAAAGCTAGGGAGGAAAGGAAAACAACCAAAATTGGATCTCACCTAATCCCTGATCCCAATTCTCCTTGCAGGAGTGTGTGCAATACAAAACTATTAAATTAGGCACCATTTGCATGGCTGGTTCCAATGGCCAGACCATCCCAAATACCAGATTGACAGCTGAAGGTGGCTCTTAACATTAACCGGAAGGTCTGAAGTGAGGAACAGCGTTTGCTCCTATTTAACAAGGTTAAGAAAGACAGGAGTACATACAACTAGAAATAGGTCTAGTTTATTTTTCTGTATCATTAGCCTTTTATGATCGGTTCCTGGTTCAAATCTCATGTGGCTTTATGATTTAGACTTCAAACTTTGAAATGTAGATCTTGTTTCATTCAGACTCTGAAGCAGTGTTGACCTTGGTGGGAGCAGTACCTCCTTATCTAAGCAGGTTTGCAAACTCTGGAGCATCTTCCAGGACACTGCTCCAAGGCAGAAATAACTTTGTCCTCAATTCATGTGAATCGATCTTTTTTTTTACTCCCAGTGTTTGACTTTGTGGCCAAGCCTGGTAGGGCTTTGCTGGAAGCTATGGATAATTAGGAAACTTGGGAAAGTTCAGGATGTACCCATGGATGGTTCACTTGTGTGATACACAGTGTATATCTATGGCTTTCAGCAAATAACAGTTTGTCTTACCTCAGGATTTCGGGCAGATTTCTGTGCCAGTATGAGCCTCACTGCTTCCCCATGGGAGCCTGGGGAATGTCATCCATACTACTCATAGGCTGCATCCCCTTCACCACACCACTTCTTTGGTCCCTTCTCTGGTTCCATGCACAATCTCTCTTGAGAAGTGTGTGTTTATCAACCACCATTATGGTTTCTAATCAATCATATGCACCTCTTCACAGCATGAGAGCAAAGAGTGGGTCAGCAACCTATGGGGCATGTGTAGTGGTGGAGGGCAGTGGAACAGAAGTGGATAAAGACAGTGGGAAGGGGATGTGAAAGAGGGGGATGTGGCAGCATGGGGGATGGCAAGTCCTAGCATAGCTAAGTTGGGTGTAAGCAGCTTCCTCACTTGGGTTGCGCTTCAGCAAGGCTGTGGTTATTCACGCAGGATAGCACAGGTTGCTTGAGGCTGAGGCCTTAATGTGAAAGTCGTCTGGGGGACAGTAAGGTCCAAGTCAGATTCTGAAACTCCTGGCTGGGGTTGAAAAGTAAATGTCTGAAGCAGCCCGACAAAGAAGACAAACAGCTCCATCTTGGCGAGGCTTTCTCCAATGCAATTCCTTCGCCCTGCAGATGAAAGCAGCATGTTTGCTTGGTGGAAAGAGCAAATTACAGTGTTTGCCATGCACATGTTAGCATCTGAAATGTTGTACTGGAAGAAGTAGTGAAACCTTTAAATGCATCAGAAATATTTTGGAGTAGGGGAACCCAAGTTGCTGAAGGTAGCTGTCCCAGTCACACTGGTAGTGTGCCTGCTTGGTCTCTTGTCACACAGCCATCTGCAGCAGCAAGTCATACCATATTACAGGGTTATTATGCATTTATGGTGTACCTTCTCCTCCCCTTAGGTCTTCCAACCAACTCAGCATCTTTAATGCATTCTCTTTAAAAAGCAGCCTGACAGAAAAATGCCACCTCTCCCAAAGTGGAATGTCTTGAAACTCAGTTTTCCTGTGGAATTTATCCTAACATCCCACTTATAGAAAAGACTGTGTTTCTTCTTTCTTACCCTCTCTCTGTGCTAGATTCCCAGCCCCTGTGTGGTGGTACATGTATTGTTGCAGCACTTGGTGGACAAGCAAGGACTGGCTTCTTAATGTCCAAAGTCACTACTGAGGGTCTGGGGTTGAGGCACATTCTAGAATTCCTTCAGGGCATCCTTTCAGAGGAACAGCTGGAAAGCTTGAAGTTATGTGGGAGGATTTGTAGGATTCTGCAGGAAATCTCCCTTTATAGCACTTAGGGTCTCCTGCAGTGTTGGGATTTGTTAAACTCCCAGCAAGAGATTCCTCCATCCAGCTGTGCCCTTTCATAATGCACACTGCTGCAGCTATGGAGGGCACTGGCTGGGGGCAGGCATGTATGGAAATGAGCAACCTTTGGAAGCGTTTATGGCTGTTAAGAAGGAATGGAGAAAGAGGTATTTCTTCTAGAATGGCTCAAGGGGGGATTTCTGATACCTAACAACTGTTTCTACCATTAGCTCAGTTTAAGTCACAGGGAGGTTGGGTTTATGAGCCTCCAGAAAGAGAATGTTAGTTGTATTTTGCAGGTGAAATTGAGGTGAAAAAAAAAAAAAAAAACTCAATAAAAGAAAGTTTGTGACTTGACCAAAATGACAGTGGAGATAGTGTCAGAATCACCTCCCCTAATCACAGGGCTGTGCTTCTTTCTCTAAAAGAACAGGTCTTGCTGTGAATCTTTTGCAGCTCTCAAAAATGCTACTGGAAGAATCACAGTCTAAGGTGACTTCTGGGGACAATCCAGGGCCTTAGATTTAAGATTCCACAGTCAGAGTAATAGGTATTGGTGTATTCTGTCCTGCATGGGATCTCTGCTGGCTGTAGTACCAGGCCAAGGTGCAAGGCTTATTGGGACTCTTTTCCTTGGCTGTGGTGGGCAGTGGATGAGACCTTGTCCATCAGACCCACTCACACATGGGACTTGACTTGAGAGAGGATTTAAGGGTCCCTGGGTTGTACCCTCACTCCCAGGAGAGCTCGTGGAACCCCATCCATAGCTGTGCTGGCAGCCCCACCAGTCCTGTCTGATTATCCACATACTCCTGACAGCTTTGAGGCAGTTTTCCACCTTCTTTTGGATGCAGTTTATATCTTTCTTCTCTCCAGTTGAACCCTTGGGAACCAGTGCCTTCAGTGATAAGAGAGGTGTGCTCTGAGAGCAGCTATTTGCCTGGATGCAGAATAGTTGACTCTGTTCAGTTGCCTGGTTGCTTACTGACCAAGTTAAAAGCAGTACTTAGCCATGAAGACCCCATTAGTGTACATGGTAATAAAATGATCCTGCTATAGCCTCAGCTCTGTGCAGATCAGCCTGTTAGTTACCTGTGGAGAAGGGCAGGAAAGCTCCTTTCTTTACAAAATTCCCTTCAGCATCAAGGAAGTGGTTGGGGTTGAACTGATGTGGTGTCTCCCATTGTGTCTTATCCAGCAGCACTGAGGTAAGTGATGGGATTACAATTATACCCTGGAAGAGAAGTACATGAAAGCACAAAAGTTAGCAGAAATGCTTTGGTTTGGTTCATTTTGCAGCAGAGACTTCAGTGTTCCAGGACATTTGCTCCACCAGGGGTAGGTGGAGAGCTCTTGAGGGTTTTATCCCATCAGTCGGTAAAGAGAAAAGTCAGGGAGATTCTCCCAGCAGTGTCAAGGACTGAAGCCAAATGCCACGTGATGCTTTGGAAACCTCAAGGAAAGGGTCAGGTCCTGTAAACTACTTTCCTTGCAAGTACTTCACTGTGCAGATAGCATCAAGGAGGTAAACCAGGGTCACTTGTAGAGTGAGGAAGTGAGAGTGACTGAATCGAGTCCTACAGTACCAGTCTCTCTGGATTCTATGTAGTTGAACGGACTCAACTATGAAGCAATAGTCCTACAATACCAGTGTTGTAGACTCAATATAGGAACTCTTCTGGGGATGATTCTGGACACCTGTTTTGGGCTTCTGTCCTGTAATTCCCTCTAAAGATATTGGTCTGTAGTGGCAGTGGCAAAAATGAGGAGGGTGTTTTGTTCCTGGGATGGAGCAGTTGCCTACCTTGGGAAGGAAGTAGCCCCTAAAGTGGGTGTCAACAGCAGTACAGCGAGGAACGTGGGGCAGGAGAGTGATAAACCTCTGCACTTCGTGTAGCACCGCATTTGTAAACGGCATGTTCTTCCGATCCTCATACGTGGCCCAGCTTCCAGCTTTGACGGTTCTCCCAATCTCCTCCTGCACCTTTTCTGGAAGGAACAAACAAAATGGATGTGCCCCTGCAAGGAAGTGAACTCCCTTCTTGAATCTGGTCTGGGGAAAAACCTATTTGTCCAGGGTCTGGAGGGAGAGGGTTCCTTAAAGTATCAGCTTGGGTTTCCCCCCTCTATTTCTAGTTCAGGCACATGGATGGGCTGGTTCCCCAGCATCATACTTTACTTTCCATCCATCCTCTCTCCTAGAAAGGCAAAGGGACTATTTAGTTGTGACTTTGATCAGAATCTAATTAGAGCAGGAATTCATAACAATTAAGAGATGGGATTCAACTCTTAAGAAAAAAAAAGAGCTTTTTTGGATCTGAGATCTCTCCCCTCCTCATATCAGCCATGCCACAGATAAAGTGTAGGTAAAAGGAGCTCACTTTGAATCTCTGGGTATTTCATCATCAGCAGGATGGCCCACTGGAGCGTTGTGGCTATGGTCTCTGTTCCTGCCATGACCAGGTCGAGTATAGATGCCATTAGGTTGTCATCATGGAAGAGGCTGTCTTTCTTGTTTTTCTCCTTGAAAAACACAAGTGGTAAGAATGGGCTTAAAGCCATCATCAGACTTAGCTTGGGAAATTCTGCATAGACTACGGCACTGTTAACTATGATCTTGTGTTTGTGAGTTAGGTGATAAAATGGACCTGATCTTGATGTTCAAATTACCAAGATGGGAACACCAAAGGTGGAAGGTTTGGAGTGGAGTTTTGGTTCAGCATCCGTCTCCACCCAGAAGAAGGCTGAAGCCCAGGACCAGATGCTGTTCATGGACTCAGCCTCACGGGTTTGGAAAGAGCCCTGTCTGTCCCATGTGCAGAAGGAGACTTAGCTAATCCTAACTCTTAAGGACTCCTGCCCAAAGGCAGGTTTGAACCCCTAACAATGTTTAAAATGACCTTCAGGCCATTTGGGACTATACTGACTCTTCCTCCACATAGCTGGGTGGAACACTTAGTGCCTAAGGTTGGCCCAGAGCCAGTTTGAAAGAAGAAAAAACTCAGAGCCCAAATTTTTTGTGTTGAATGAAATCAACTGATGTGTGAAACTGCTGAGTCTCTGCTAAGGTTAGATGCAGGGCAGGACTAGGACTTGTACTGTTGATTTATTGTTCAAATACTTACTCTGTAATTTGTCTCAGAGCAACAGTATCAATGATTAATTGATTTGTTGTTTTAAAAAGAAAGGCAGAGTCAGCTTTCACATGAATTCATGCATTTTCTACTAGGAAAAAGGAGTTGATTTCATATTATTAGTGCTGCTATTTCAGGAGTGGACTGAGACAGTGGCTTTCTCATGGTAATTTTGATAGAAAAATCCCTACAGTAAATTACACCAACTGTAAGAGACTGACGCTTGATTTCAATGCCACTAGAATAACGGCATAGATTTCAAGAAGTTTACATGACATGACTGAAATCAAGACTCAGCAACTGTTTTGACCAGAAAATCCAAAGGAGACATTGCAGTCATCAGTGTTAAGCAAATACCTCTTGTTGCTTGAATATTAGTGCATCAATGTAGCTCCTCACGCTGTTCTCATTGATATCCTCCCTGCTTGCCTTCATGTATTGCCTTAAAATGGCACGCACATCTTCTATTTTTCCAAGCATAATCTTGTGGGTTTTGAAAAGAAATCCCAGGAATGGGTAGAAATTGAAATACTAATGAGGAATTAAAAAAGAGAAGCATTAAGAAATATCAGCATGCTGAAACTGCTTCTTCCTAAGGCATAACTTATCAGTTGAGTTTTGTCATATAGTAGTATCTTAGCATCCCAGGGACTTCCCAGGCAGATTTTCATAGGGGAGGGCTTTGCTTATTGACCTTTGAGCCTTTATTTAGTACTACTTAATTTTAAGCATCTATGCTGTTGCCGGTACCAGGTTGACCTGTACCAGATTAGCCTCTCAACAGAGCTGGGACTTCAGTGTGCAAGGCCACCAGCCAGTTTAGATCAGTACAAGACTAGTTAGTTTTTTCCAACATCAGTTATGAAGGACTGTGTATGATAGTTTGAAGATAAGCTAAGTTTTCCTGGTACTCTCCAAGGAAGCATATTCATACTGTCTGTGAAATGTCACTCATGTAGACATCAACACCTTATAGAAAAGACACATAGAAAACACAGCAAAGGCAAAGCCTAGGTGATGCAATTATGTTGAAAAGGCAAAAAGAGGCTAAAATAATCATAGTTCAGTTCTCATTTTAGCTCTGCACTGATGTGCAGGATGGTTCAGAGGCAGAGTAGCAAAAGGTAATCTGGCAACACATTTGTGGTGACCACGGTGGTATCTGGAGGATTGTCACATTTTAGGTGTAATGGTTCTGAACACTTGAAAACTGCTGAACTAAACCCTATGGTTTGTATTGCTCACAAATGTAATGTGTCTGTGTAAAAGAATGTTATTCTGTGGGACAGTTGCTTACGTTCAAATATGGAGATCCCAGAAGAATCATAACTTCATCTATGAGTCTTAGGAGAGTGATAAATGTTGGGTCCTTATATTCAAACCTGTCACCAAACAGCATGACAAAGGTGACATTGATTGGAGCACAGTTGAAGGACGTCAAGCTGAAAGGTTCACCTACAATGGGAGGAGAATGCAAATATTAGTGAGATGTTGCAGCAGCAGTGATACATATGAGGTTGTACAGCGCTGAGATGGTCTGCAGCTCACCTTTGAAGGATTTGATCATCTCAGTAAGGAAGTGAAGCTCCTCAAAAATTCTCCCTTCTATGGTTTTCTTCCCCATGCCGAGGTTGCGCATGCTGGATACTGTGAATCTCCGAGTTGTTCTCCACAGCTCCCCAATAGAGAAGAACAAACCTGAGGGGGCCATGAGGCATTGTGCTGGGCTCATGCACAGAGTAGCCCCACCACATGAAACAAAACAGGGGACTGAATGAGGAGGGATCTCCACAAGTGTTTCTGCTGCCCAGTTTCCCATGAATTTAAGGACTGAGGGTCTCCCATTTCTGTGTGCCCCATCCCTATATCCTCTCACCTCCATTCTCCTAGTCTCACTGAGCCTGTAGTTTGGGAAAAACAAGCTCCCACCCAAACCAGTTTGCCCCAGCTCTCTCCCTGTGTGCAAGATAAGCAGGTATGGCTTTCAGACCAGTACGGTTTGGCTGTAGGGCTGGGGAGAGATGTAGGTCTCAATCAGTCCTGCAACATTTCTGAGCTCCTTTGGCTGCAAGTCTCAGGCCTCAAGCAACAGCCTTGCATCTTTGAAGCCTATCCTTTGTCCTATTCCAGTCGTAAAGGTATTTTATCAGTGAGGAATGGGATAATTCAATCTCCTCAACCCTGGTCAGTGCTGAACTCTTCTATTGAGATTCCCAGTAGCAGTGTATTTTCAGCAATGTCAATATTACTGTCATTTCGTGGAGGTTTCTGAGTACATGCCTTGATGATCTCTAACACCACAAAGCAGGGATGGGTATTTCATCCCATCAGAGTGTTGGAAATAGTATAAGAAAAACTTAGGTTGATGTAATCCAAACACTGTCTCAGATTGTGCCAATCAATAAGCTGGATTCCAGCACTTGACATCTTCATCTTGGCTGCAAGGTTTTTAAATGTGTTTGCTTTATGTAGAATAAACACTGGTTTCAAGCAGTGTAGTTTCCATTTGGAAAGCAAAACTTCTTGCTCTAAAAATGCCAAAGCAAATTTGATTTAAAATGTTTCTTTAGTTGATGCAATTTCATCTGGATCATTCCTTTTCTGCAGCTTCAGAGACAATAAATGGGCATTTTCTGAAGAAGAAATGTTTCCTGGGGAAATTTGTGACAGTTGTTACTTCAGCTCTATGAATTTCCACCTCTAAGTGGCTCGGACCTGGGCTGAGAATGTAAGTGTGAAAGGATTTATACTGCAATGCTGCCAGTCTACCCCAAGGATATTTTACATGTAAATCAGCTCTGAAAAATGCTTTTCTCCCCATTGTTTCCTTTTCTTTATGTAGTGATAAATTAATCTATTGACATTATGGCTGGGTAATTTAATTTCTAATTTAATCCCAACTTCAGCCTGTAACCAGCATATGAAGCTGCCATGTGGATGCTCAAAGTTAGAGCCGCAGCTGAAGCAGAGAATGGAAAATCAAGGCAAAAAGTGCTCTGAAATACTCAGGGATGGGGACTTACGTTGGAAAAACTATGGGGTTGTTTGTGAGGGTGAATTTTCAGCCTCAGCCAGTTGCTTCTGCCTGAGCCTGTTTCATGTTGATCCACAAGAGCCTCTGTGGGGAGGCAAGATGCAGGGGACTGATGATGTCCCAGATTGTGGCATCTGGCAGTGGGAGGAAAGGAAAAGCCCTACAGCTCCAAACAACCAAACCAATTAGTCTGAAGCCCTCTGAAACCATGGAGGTTTGTAAATTCTGCTCTCATTGACATCTGATGGGAATTAACCCCAGAATTACCACAGTGCCTTTAAAAATCCCACTCCTCACCCTCAAATGATTAGGACATGGATTAGCAAAAATGATGAAAAGCAAAGAGACATTGTATGGAAGTGAGGAAAACCAAATGTTTTCATTCTGTTTGGCTTCAGAAGGGCCCAAGGGGGATGTTTGGAAGCCGGGCTCCTGGGATGCACAGTTATGCTGGCACTAAGCAACACCTCCCGCCCGCCCTCACTCATTGCTCTAGTACCGTTTCCATTCTGAATTTGGTCAAATATTGGGATGGATGGTCTGTCTACAAACTCCTCTGTGTAGTTCACAAGCGCCTCCCGCACAACTTCGTACCCGGTCAGGACCACAACTTTCTGGAACCCAAAGTGGAGGGTGTAGATGGGGCCGTATTTTTCTGCAAGCTGAAAAAGAGGTGAGCTGTGATGGTCAGAAAGGGGCAAGCGCCTGTTGCTTTCTGATGTTACCTCAGAATTGCATCTGCTTTCTGATATTACATCAGTTGCTGCTTTTCTGACAGTTCATCCGGGCATCCTGCTGGGAACGGCTGTGGAGCCGCCACCTGCAGTATGGTGCCTGTGAGCTAAAGCTCATCACAGTCAAACCCGATGCATTTTGCATGGATACAGCATCCATATAGATTTTAGGCTTCTTGCCATCAAAGAACCCCCACCCCCATCAGTGCATTATTAATCTAGTTTTGCTCTTAGGGAGAAAATAATGAAAAGCAAAAAAAAAACCCCACCTAAAGTTAAAACTGGGCCTCAAATGGCAACACAAGTTGGCAAACCAGAGAAGACATTTCAGTGCAAATAATGATGCTGTCACACAGGAAAGCTTTGGTATGATGCTCCTTTCACACCAAAGCACTCCTGCATCCCTGCTGTTAGACCAGAGGAGCCATTTGCCGCATGCTAGGTGTTTGGTTTGCCCTGGCTGACCACAAATTCCAAATCCACGCCCCTCTGTTCGGACATGGCTTTGGTACTTACAGCTCAGCTAGGCATAGCAGGGAGCCCCACAGCAGGAGCACCTAGCAGGTGGTGAAAGCAAGCAGGAGGCTGCCCAGGCCGCTGGTTGTCCCCATGCCTGTACACAAAGTGGTGCTCCTTTCGCACTGAGAAGGCTCTGGGTGTATCTTTGCCATAACACAGAAGGATTCTTTCACTGTGCCTTGCTGGCTGGTTTTCAAAGGCAACACAATACCTCAAGGAGCTGAAAACCCCTCCAGGAGCACGAGTCCCACTGGCGTGTCCTGCATGTGCCCCTGGAGCCGCTGTGCTGTGCCCTGATCCCCACTCCTCTTAGCCCAGGAAAGGGGGCTGCAGCAGAGCAAGACAGGCTGATGCTCCACAAGGACTGATGTTTGTGCCTGTTTCCTGGCAGCTTCGTTACAGCATTCAGGGACAGCTGAGAAGGGTCTGGACTGGTCTGGAGCAAGGTGATGGGAAGCCACAGTCCAAATCTCCTGTCTGCACAAGCACACAGTGTACACATGCAGCCTTAGCCTGTGCCGGTTCCTCTGGCAGCTTCCTCAGGGATGAGGGGAGCACCCCTTCAGGATGCAGGCGCCAACAAATCCTGGTGCCTGCTGCTTGATGCCATCACCATTTTTTGCTCTCTGTGGGGTGAGATGAGGGATAACCCCTTTGGAGTAATCCCAAAGTAAATGCAAACATAGGCAATACCAAATAGAGCCTAACAGGGTGATGAAAGCATGCGGAGGTAATTCCAAACTGCCGTTCAGAGGCTGTGGCAATGTCTGCCGAGCCCCGCTGGGTAAACTGACCCCAGCCCTGACATTGCCCATAACAGCAGCAGGTGCTGGGAGCCTCACCCCACAGCAGAGCTCTCCCACCACACGGCTGCTCCCATAGAAGCACCAGTGTTTGCAGAGCACCGGCGCTATGGGAGCCGTGTCGACGCCTCGTCATGAACTGCCACTGTCTGTTTGCTCACTCTCTCCCTCACCCCGGTGTAGGTCGATCCCTGCTGGTGCTGTCTGCTGGATCAAGGGGAGAGCCCTTAACAGCCTGACACAAGCACCCCGGGCTGTGCCAGCCTCGTCTTGCAGAGGAGGACGGCTTGCCACCATTAGCTGGGTGAGTTGTCCTAATTACAGGTTGGTAGAAGATCTTACAGGCTATTCATTCTCGTTCCTCAGCACAGCTTTTCCATCCTTCTTCTTGTACTGATACCCAGATTTTAATGCGTATCCAGTTCGCCAACAGGGAAGTGGATTTTGCATGGGGCATCTGCATTTGGCCCTCTCCAAAGCAGTTTTGGGGTCACTGCATTGTAGAATTCCATGTGCCAGTTCTCCAGAGCGGAGGAGAGGGAGGTGATTTCATTTCATGTTAGTTATGTCCTAATGCTTTAAAATATTTTTGGATGTCCGAGCTGTCAAATTAATAGTTGAAATCCCACAAGCATTACATACTTTGTGTACATCATCACAATTACATGAAGAAATCCCGTATTACCCAAAGTTCTTTCTTTAATGGGTGATCGCTCATAAATGACATTGCATCAACACAGACACAGGCTAGAAGAAGCCTAGAAAAATGTTATAAAGCAGTTTTCACACCTTTACAATTTAGTTTGAATTAAAAAAGACAGAAACTTCTCACTGATACATCCCAGGCAGCTTTAAAAATCTATAAGGGTCTGGGTTTGGGGGTTATTGTCCTACCTTCATTAGTGATTTATCTTGCCTTCTAATATCCACCAAGTGCAGGTTACCAATGATCGGAAGAGGAGTTGGACCAGGAGGAAATTTAAAAGCTGAATTTTTATAGCCAGTTGAAAAATAGACTACAGCTAATAATACTGCTGCACACAGCAGACTAATTAATGTAGGATCAGAGATAAATGAAATTAAAAAAGACATAATTTTCTTAGCAATAATCTGGTTTGGGGGAGCTAGAAGCAATAAAAATGCAGTGGCACTGTTCAGTTTCTGCCAGCTGGCTTTCTGTTTGCTCTCTGCGATTGCTACAAGCACTCGATTCTTATTAAGGTTTGTAGAGTACCTAAATAAATACTGCATACTCCACCCTCTTTAAACACCTCAGAGAATGTGGTCTAAGCAGTTTGCAAAGCCTGTCCAGAAGTAAAGAGAGTTTCAAATTACAAACCCATGCATGTGTGTGCAAGAACATATACATGGGAAAAGGTGCCTGGCATTCTTCTATAACCTTCTCCTCCTCTGAGACCTCAGGGTCCTTCATTAGCAGCACTGTGACCCTTCAAACACTCCACTGACACTGAGAAGTAAAAAGATTTCCTTGAATCCTATTAGAAATCTCCAGGTTTAGATTTGGGTAGGATTTGAGATCTCCATGTTACTAAAGAGAAAAATAGTATTGTTATGGGAGACTTCAGCTTTCTTGATGTCAAATGGAGATCAAAGGTTGTTAATGATGGTAAAGCCCATATATCCCTGGAGGTTCTTCATAAAGTCGGCTCTGAACTCCCCGGGAGGGATATGATTTCAGACTTAGTGTCTGAAGGAAAGGACATGTAATAGCTAGCCATGGAAAATTAGCTTGGATCAAGTGATCATGAGTGGATTCATGAGTGGAGTGGAAAGACAAAATTAGATTTGAAACTTCGGGGAAGATCGTTCCTTTTGCAAGAGCAGCTTCTAAGACACAGAGGGAAGAAGTTGATGAAGTTAATGAAACCAGATGACCTGTTAGGCGTCAGAAGGGGAACAAGACAGGAGAAGGGAATGATTTTAAATTAAAAATGCTGAACACCTGGAGCTTGCATCCCTCATAAAGGTTTAAATCCTGTATGGAAAGAATTGAGGTCTGCCTGGTTGAATAATGATTTTCAAGAAGACATTGGGAATAAGCAGTCAATGGAATAAGATTGTTTAGGGAAGAAAGAGCTGTCTTACATGATCAGGAAGTGCAAGGTTAAAGGTACATTTGTCCAAAGGTTAGATCATATAAAGGCCATTATTCAGCAAATATGGGTCCTAAGCAAATGCAAAATTAGGGAGGGAAGTGGACCTAATCCGAAGTGAGACATGGCAATGGTTAGCATGGTCGCAGAGCAGACAGCTGCTGGGTTACACACTGGATCTGCCTGAGCAGTGTGGAGGAGTTACAGTGCAAGAGACACCCAGAAGAAGAAGAAGCTCATGTGTTGCAACACTTCTGGGATGTTTTTTTTTTTATTAGTTTCCAAGAAATGGGCTGGAGGCAACGGTTTCCCCCAGAGCATGCCAAGGATGACTCAACCTGCTTGCTCTAGTGAGCGGAGAGGCAGAGGGGCTGTAAAGACAGGCAAGAAGGATCAGGGCTGGCGCAGGATGCAGAACGTGGGCACCGTGATGAAAACTTGCGATAGCATATAATGTTTTGTGCCCTGTGTAAAATGTTTGCTCCTGCAGGGCTTTGTTTGACTGGCAGCACCCTGCAGTGCAAAAGTTACGTGCTGCTCTCCTGGTATTTCATCTTTGCCCTGGGAGCTGCTAAAATAATAAAAAGGCCTTTCAGAAAGAGACTTAAATTATCTCTGAAAAGCCAGGGGGAGCGTATTGAGGTTTTTTTTTTTAAAACCAGGCCCTGAGTGCAATGCATTAAAATGACAAACGTAAGTAAAGCTCTTGCAGTGACAAGAAATTCCTGTCTCAATAATGTGTCTGGTACGTATTTCACTCCGGAGCCACGCTGCTACGTGCTCCCCTGCCTGAGCACACAGAGCTGAGCACAAAGCACCTGCCAGGAGCTGACACTGCTCTGGGTGCATTCCTGGGACAGCCAGTTCCCTCCGGGTGCTTGCAGCCAGGTTGTCCGGGTTGTCCTTCATCCCTTGTGCCCACATAGTAATCTCCTGCCACAGCATGTGAAGCCAGTGGTGGTGAGGACATAGAGCATGGGCATCACCTCCAGCAACCTATGCTGCCAGTTAGCCATCCTGAGGAGAGCCAACCAATGAAGCACTAGCCCTGCATCCTTTAAATTAACTTAAATCCCCCCAAATCTCTGCACTTTCCCTGTCAGTCCCATTCTTGACCAGCAGTGCATCCAGGACTGCAGCCTCAGATGACTCCTGCTGGTTGTCACTGTGATGAGTTCCTTCTAAGCAAGGGGCATGAGTCATAAGAATCACTGTAGGAGGCCACAGCAAAGACCCATCCAGAGCCACGTCCTGTCTCAGACAGCAGTTGTGATTTTCTGGGGTTGGGCATCCAATTATTTCCTTTGAGCTGTTTGCAGCTATGAGTATTGCTTATTCTTCGCATTGCTAAACGTGTCCTCGCTGCATGTTGCCAGGGATCCCTGTCTAGAGTGGGTGTATTAAAGGTAGTGCAGCCCAACTTTATCAGTTTGACCCCAAATCAAGTTCATCCTGCAACACCAGATAGATCAACAGCAACAGAGCAAAATATTTATTTATTAAGTAGGAGATAAGATCAAGCTTGCAGTAGTTACACTGCGAATAGAGCAACAGCAAAACAAACATAAGCCAGAGTAGCAAACTCCTTGAAATGTGACCAGAAGCTGGGGTTAGCACTATGGTAGGTGCAATGCACATACAAGTGCAATATCAGTGCAATAACAGTACAAGATACAGTACAACTATTAGAGTGCTGCCTTTAGTTACATGAACTAAAGCTAGTGTATAGAGTCTGTCTCTTAGCCAGACTGCCCCACTTTGTCATCCCTTCGTATTTTGTTCCTCCTTTCTTTCCTTCCATTTGCAGCATAGATCAGCCTTAGGTGACAGCAACTTTATTTTTATGTTATTTATTAACCATAACTGCCCCCTCAGTCTCTATAACTTTCTGTTTCTCCCTTTTTTCTTTTCATCCCAGCCTGTCTTTCTTGCCTCAACCAGCACAAAAACATCTTCAGTGACTCACTGCTCCCTAACCCACCTGTGGTTTCCTCCTTGTTTCACAGCATACAAAGCAGCCTCCTCTCTTGTACCTGCACCACTATTCGGATTTCACACATGTATCATGCTTCCCTCAACTGGTGTAGCCTTGCGGGTACAGGTAGGTGTTTCTACTCCTGATGGCTGTTACATGAAATAAACCATTAATTGCAGTAATCAAACAGCTGCTCTGGGACAGCCACAGTCTCTGGGGTGTTGCCAGCTTCCTACAGAGACCCCATAGGACAAGTTGATGGTACAGCTTGACTTGGTACAGATGGTACAGAATGACTTGGTACAGAATGACTTGGTAACAAAGCCTATCCTGCTTCTTTTTGCAGTCTCTATTACCAGTTTTACATCTGTTTTCATAGCAACTACATGTAAAATCCTATTATCCGTGACAGTGATGCAGGATCTCTGCTGGCAGAACATGAACATTACCAGCTCTGAATTTGTAACTTCAGTTCCTATGAAAGTGGCCAAAGCACATTTTGCAAGCACCAAAATCTCACTTGCAGTTC
This sequence comes from Psilopsiagon aymara, assembly GCA_024733675.1. Taxonomy (NCBI): domain Eukaryota; kingdom Metazoa; phylum Chordata; class Aves; order Psittaciformes; family Psittacidae; genus Psilopsiagon; species Psilopsiagon aymara. The sequence goes on from JANRGW010035483.1 coordinate 30,211, forward strand.
TTACAGCAATGGGCCTGCTCCTGCTGTGTGCTGAGCACATGTAATTTCCATGGGAGCCCATGGCAGTGGCATTTGCTCATTGGTGCAGGCTGATCTGTTACTCTGCTTGGAGACCTTGCTGCCTACCCCTGACACAAGGAAAGACGAAAGAGGAAGGCAACTTGAAGTTGCTGGCTGGCTGTAGCTGTACGCCAGGTGCACAGCCTGTGTACCTGGTCTAAAGCTGAAGACAGACAGCAGCATTTTCTAAAGATTTGAAGCTGTATTTTCAGTCAAATGGAAGCTATTGTCCTTATTCATCCTAACACACCTGATACATGAGGCTGAAGTTTGAATTAGGAGCCTGTGAATGATGGCTCACCCTGCAGTCAGTAGAGAGAGCGAGCAATTGAGACTTTATGGCTGCTGAATCATCTGCTGAAAGATCCTCTCTCTCTCTGTGGGGGGTAGAGAGGGTCTAGAGAGCAACTAAAGCTCCTAAGGTGCCAATGGAGAAGAGGGCTGAGACCCTCCCAGCTCTCTGACAGGAGCATGGCAAGTCCTGCTGCCGAGCCCCAGGCTGCATCACCTTCACACTGCCTTGTCTTTGTGTCCATCTTTAACCATGTTGATTCAGAAACTCTTTACTTTGTGTGACCTGTCATTTTCTGCCAGTCTAGGAGTCTAAGATGGCCCAGTAAGGGGTCAGACAAGTGCCAGAGCCAGCATGAAGCCAGGAGAGGTGAGTGAGTTGTAGAAATGCCTTTCTCGACAGACGCAGAAAGCTGCTAGATTGGCTCCATCATAAATAGGCTCTTCAGCATAAAGTGCCTAGTGTGAGTTGGAATGAACCCACTTCCCAAACCGCTCAGATGTTTTCTGATAACTGTCCCATGCCTGGCTCTTGACATCAGCCCACATTACACCCTTGTGTCTGGGACTATGTAATGAAGATAAGGCAGGTTGTATCAGGCAATGGAAACTCAGTCTGAAGCTCAGCTGGACAGCTGTACTAGGGAGATTTCTAGATGCACTTAGTATTTGTTGTCTTCAGCTAGGTCATCGAAAATCAGCTCTGCTGATTTTCTCAGCCCAAAACTTAGATTTCAGACTGAAAAATTCCCCATGGAGGCTCATAGGGGAGAGCATCTGATGGGTTACATCTATAGAGGAGCCTTGAAGCCATTTCATTGTTTCAGACAGCCCTGAAAACCGCATCTCTGATGTGCTGTTCCAGGAATGAATCACAGTTTCTGAGAGCGGTACTCAGGGGTGTCTGAAGGATCCACATTAGACAGACACCACAATAGCTGTTGGAAAGAATGGCATGAATGAAAGAAAAAGAGCAGTGCCCAGTGTCTTCCTTTCCCTAAAGCTCAGGTACAGACAGCTTTTTTCCCCTTAACTACACTTGCTTTCAAGCTTGAAGTGCTTACTACTTGAACTCCATGTTGTTTGGTCATTCATAGGGCACAGCACAAACCAGGTGAGGCATGGGGTTCAAGGTAAAGCCAACGTCAGCAGTGAGATCCAGGTCTGACCTATCCACTCCTGGAGGAGGTTGGAAAACTAATTTGCGGAGCAAGCCAGCAAAGAACAGGAACAGCTCCATTTTGGCCAGTCCTTCTCCAACACAAGCCCTTCGTCCTGAAAACAACCAGGAAAGAATTAAGTGGTCAGCACTGTAACTGTTACTGTTGATGTCTGAGACCTTTTCAACTGGATGTACAATCTGTAAGAACAGGCTGCTGAGGTAGGAAATTCCTTCCTTCTCCCTGTGCTACTGACTTAGTTGCAAACTACACTGAAGCCTGTAGATATGTGAAATTATTTAGTGATTGTGGGTAGATCAGTGTCTCCTGCATCTCCCAAAGAGGTGATTACCTGCAGCAATGGTGGACAGGAGAAATGACCAGAAATCCCTTATCCTATGTTCTGTGTCCCTGACTTTCATACTTGCCTAGAATCAGGAGGAACCATGCCATTAGCCTAGACCCAGGTGGTACACAAACACCCCTCTCACCTATAGAAAATGGAATAAATGCTTCTCTCCTAATGAAGTTCCCATTGGCATCCAGGAAGTGAGAAGGGTTGAACTGATCTGGGGTTTTCCAGTGTAACTCATCATTCAGAGCAGAGGTCAGCAGTGGAATAATCTCTGTACCCTGAAAGGGACCAAAGAAACTCACAGTAGCTGTTTGGACGAGAACACTTTCCTAGTCAAGGCTAGCCGCTTGTTCTTTTCTAATGTGAAGAGACAAATAAGACTGAGCCATGGCAAACAGAACTGGGGAATGCTTCCTTGCCCCACTGTAGCTCTGCCTGCTATCAGTAGCTGCTGCTGTCTTTTTGGACCACAAAACAGTCCCTTCTTAGTGTCAGATCTTTAAAGAAAGGGAATGAATGAATGAATGTATGAATGAATGAATGAATGAATGAATGAATGAATGTATGCTGAAGTAGAGGTTCCACGTTTGATATAAGAAATTTAAACTGGCATGATTTAATTTAAGTCTTTGGTTATTCAGGATTCAAAGACTGTAACAGACTACAGTCCAGTGCATGTTTATAACAACTACTCTAGATCCAAGACAAAGGATCACATCATAGATTGAACCACACATCGTTGCATCTTTAGATTTTTATATTTTTGATTCTTAACTGCTTTAAACGAAACTGTAAGGAATCTGTGCAGCATAAGCTCACCTTAGGAATCACATAGTTTTGGAAATTCACATCGGTAGGAGTTGATCGTGATACACCCATTGGGAAAATATTGGCAAACCTTTGTATTTCATGTATCACTGCATCTGTGTAAGGCATTTTTTTCCGGTCCTCCAACTTAGGCATCTCTCCTGGTTCAATGACGTGGTTCATTTCTTCCTGAATCTTTCCTTGAAGAGAGGAAAGGATTAAGAAGCTGATAACCCTCTTATCTTGCAACTGAAATTGCCTCCAGTTTGGCCAAGGTGAAGTAATGGAAAATTTTGAGGGGTATTCAGGAAGAGCAGAAGTGTGTAATCAGGGCATGGTGTGGTTCTTTCAGGTTTGTTGTTGAGCCAAGGGAGCTTGGAGTCACTACAATACATCCCATGGTTCATTCTGATTACACACCTTTGTTACCCCATAACCTTCAACAGAAACCAGATCAGAATCAGCTCCTGAGGAGACCTTTAGTGACGTAAGCCCATAGCCTGCAGGTGAATAACTATGGGGGATCTTTACTGTTAACTGTAGACTGGCCCTCAGCCTCTCCCACTTGGCTGGGCTGCTTTATTGCAATCTGGCTGAATAAAATTCCTTTGTAAAGTCAACGGTTGTTCTCTCTCTCAGAATACTCAGAATAATTACTCTAGACAACAGTGAATGAGTTTCACTCCCTTCCACAACCAAAGCCTTAAGCATACATTAATATATTGTACAAGAGGTCTCCTCAGCCTTACTCTGAATTTCTGGGTATTTCATCATCAGAAGAAGACCCCAGCGCACAGTTGTAGAAGTAGTCTCAGTCCCAGCAGCAAAGAGGTCCAGGGTTGAAAACATCAAGTTTCCATTGCTGAACATAGCTTGGCCTTTCTTTGACTCCTTCAAAACATACAAGTAATGGCCGTAAGTTCTACAGCAAGTGATACCAATATATGACTCTGTTGCCACTACTTTATCTGCAGTTTAGGTTTTTGTGACTTTATATGCTCTGGGAAACTATATGTTTAGGGGTGGAAATGCCTTTCTCAGCAGAAGGGCCTATGCTGTATGGAATCCGTCCAGTTGCAAGTGTATGTGCAATCCCCAGTTCTAGATATTAGCTTAGTTGGAATTTAGTTACTGCAGTGAAGTTAATCACCTATTATTCTTTCAGGAAGGTTTAGGATGATCTCCTACTTATGTGTGCTGAGTGGTAACTTATTTCACTTACATGGGACATCTTGAAAACAAGATCCCTGTAACCAGCAGTTTCAGTGGAGCTATGGAGCTAGCGCAGCACAGCTCAATGTGAGTATGAGCTTTGATATATTCTGATTATTGCACTTCTGTTTCCACTCACTCTCAGTCCCACATAGAGGGTCAGTCCTAATAATAAGTGAGAGCTAAGAGAACAAAAAGACTCAGACTTAGCTTTAAAGTACCTGATGTTGCTTCATCAGAAAGGCATCAACAAAGCCTGTTAAGTTATTTTCATTAAACTCTTCCTTGTGTGCCTGGTAAAGCTTCTGGAGGAAAGCAGTCAGTTCACTGACATTTTGTAGCACAGTCCTGGAAGCTCCAGAGAGAAATCCAAGGGATGGGTAGAAATTATATAACTGTGGAGGAAGAGAAGTTTTACTGTTAATTGGCATTTTGAACATACACTGCTGTCTCAAATCACACTGCTGGTCCCTTGTCCCATGCCCTGACATTTCAGGCCATAATTCCTCCACATTCTCTTGTGCAGTCGAAGCAGATATGAACTGCAGCAGAAAGAGTGTTCTCTCTGTTATATCTCTGCATGAGTCCTTGACATGACTTTTGGAAGGATCATCAGCTTAATCTTTGAGGGCTTCCAGCTGTTTAGGCGTTGAGGTACAGGGTTTCAGATGTGAAAGATGGGAATGTGAGCATTCTACTTATTTCAGGAAAAGATCTCAGGTGTGTCACATCCTATGGCAGCAGAAGGGACTTGAACTGACCACTTCCACAGACAAACAATGTTGCTGTGTCAGCATGTGCTTTCCAAGGCAATTAACTTAGCACAGCACCAAGCTAACCCAACTGTGCTGTTCCTAGGAGCATCGGCATACATGCTGCCAGGAAAAACGACGGGTCTCACCCCATCAACCCATGAGAGGTGTGCACATACTCAAGAAGTCCACTAGCTGCCCTGCCAGACAACTGAACAAACACCAGCCGTTAGCTGTTATGTGGTGCCTCGTTCTGGGCTGGTCTCTCTACACAGTGTGTAACTCTGACCTGTGTTTGCATGGTGGTTTTGGGGCTTAGCTAGTCTGGTGTTAGAGCCAGACACAGACCTCAGAGTGGAAAGACAGCTCCACCAGTGTTCAAAGCTGAAGCTTTGTGTCAGGAGGGAACAGGCTTATATCAGCCGATAGTTTGCTAAGATAGCGTTTCAGTGGCCAAAATAAGAGAAAAAGAAGTTTATCAAACCTGGTTCTAGGGGAGGCAGAGACACTTACGAAGGTGTGTGTGTGTAATACAAAGAGACAGATTTGAGATGGCATTTCAGGATCAGTCTCATATGAGAGACGTATTGTGCTTCTGCTCTTTAAAGAGGTTAAAATAGTTCCTTTGTGATGACTTTAGTCTTATTCTTTTACTAATAAGATTCACACAGGGGGCTGGGAATCTGTGTGTTGTGGAAATAAAACCACAGATGTGTTCTGTACAGGCTGGCTGGCTGATAATGTTCTTGTTCTGACGAAGCAAGCTGTGGCAAGCCAGAAGGACAAACACAGGCAGCCAGACATCCCCCCAAAAACTAAAAGCTAAAACATAAAATCAAGTTCTTACCAGCACCATAGGAGAGCCCAACAGCTTAGTATTTTCATTCATCAGCTTCAGCAAAGTTAGAAATAGTGGATCATCATACTCAAACCTCTCTCCAAACAATATAGAGCAGATGACATTGGACACAGCACTGTTGAGTATCATTTTTGTATCAAATGGTTTCCCTGTATTTGAAGCAATGAAAACAAATGACAATAAGATTATGCTTATTTTAGTCTGGTTTCCTATGGAAATGTAGTCCAAACAATAACCTCATTGACCACCCACAATGCATAGCAGAGAACTCAGTTTCAAGGTTTTAAGGTTTCAGTTTAATAACCTACTTCAGCGTATGCTGAACTTTAACCACGAGATAGCATTTACTCAGAGTTAAACTTTCATTAATCTTTATTGTTCTTCTAGACATTTTTTCTGTCTCTGGATGTAAGTCTTGACACTCACCGTGATAGGATTCAAAATATTTTATAAGGGAATTAACTTCCTCCAGGATTCGTATCTCAATGGTTCTCTTTCCCATTCCAAAATCTCGCAGTGTGGACAAAGTGAATCTTCTCATAGTTTTCCATAGGTCTCCATGGCTGAATGCTATGCCTAAAATAAAGGTGTAACATCCTTATGTTACCTGTGGTTAATAAACTTTGTTAAGGCCTTCTTATACACTGGTACCAAAGCTGCTTGATACACTATTACATAGACAAAAAGCTATCTGTAAGAGCTTGATAATCCCTGCCTGTGAGAATATAATGAACATAGACCTAACCAACCAAAAGGTCACTTACCATTTCCTTGTGTCATTTCCCTAAATATGGGGATTTCTACCCTCTCTCCAAATTCTTCAGCATGATTTAAAAGGGCATCCTTGATGGTTTCATAGCCAGCCAGTACCACAGCTTTCCTGAGTCCAAAATGTACAGTGAAGACATTGCCGTATATCTTGGAGAGCTGTCAAGGTGAATAAATATGTTCATTCTAAACCAAATCTGGACCCAGAAGTTAGCACTAGCCATGCTAGGTGCTTTGTAGCCCCAAAGGAGCCTCCTGGCCCTACCTGAAATCTCCAGGTGCTGCTACAATGCAATAAGCAACAGCTATCAATGGCCAGCATCTTTGCTTGCACCCTGTTTGCACAACAAGGTGTCTGCTATCACTGCTTCTATCAGAGAAGTCAATAAAATGCCATTGCATTCCTGTGGTGTTCTGCAGTAACAGGCCAGCATAGTGATACTACCATTTGGAGGCTCGTTGGAAACTGCTGTAGCAGGCAGCTGAGGCAGGCCTGTTTACTTTAATGCTGGTGACCTGAGGCAAGCGGGTGTGCACACATCTTTGAGGCCGAAGCCACAAACACTACAAAAACAAAGCTAGACAATAAGTCTTTCTTTCAGGACAGCACTTGTCTCTAATTATGTCAAGGTGGGTAGTGTTGCAGTCATCACAAAATTATTTGCTGGCCACCAGAAACTTGAATCCAACTAGGAAGCAGATTCTTGTAGATAATATCAGAGGAGCTCTAGGCTTTTATAGCAAATTAAATCTGAATCATCTGTTACACAGAAGGGTGGCTTTGACAATCTAATCATTCACTCTGTATTTTAGACGTGGTTTAAACACACTGCAAGCCATCCGCTCCAAATGTCTTCTTGTTTCTGATGCGCCTGAGTTACCATTTGCTATGTATTAGATACGTTTGGAAAATTGAATTTCAGATTAGAAGCAGCTCCTGTTATTACACCAGGCAAATTGAATTTGTTTTCATCAAATGGTGGTTTGACGGCTTGGGAGATAACATTAGCACTGGTTCTTTCATCCCTGGCAGCTGACAGAGTGTGTGGCAGAGCCAGGGGCAGAGAATTGCAGCCGAGTCCTAGCCTTCCTGTGGTCATTTGTTTGCATTAGTACTGTACTCTTGGCATCAACCCTGTTTATTTTTAGCAACACCTAGTATTGGATGTGGCAGGTCTGAAAGCCTAAAAAACCTGCCTGGCAGATTATAGGAAATATGTCTGGTGCCTTCGCATTACATTTGTATGATTAAATACCACAGTACCACCAAAAATAGTTGTTCTTCCATACAGCACCCTCAAATATACCCATGATCAGGTGGGAGCTCAGGACCAGAAGCCCGTCATTGGGCTCTGCACAGTCCTCTGCACTGGATCATCAATTAAGGCAGGTGAGCACTGCATGTCTGCTACAGAAATTCTGTACTTTTGCACCCCAGTGTACCCTTTCTTCTATGACAGCCTGGAAAATTTTCAGTGTCTGAAATTCAGTGGTTTTGTGCTTCTCCCTCATTGTGGCTCTTCAGGAGACTGAGAGAATTTACTGGGGACTGGGTTTCCCCCATCATAGTGTCTGGTAAGCACATATGTAGGGTATGTGACAGGTCACTCATGGCACCTCAACTATTTCTACAGCAACCAGAAGAAATCTGAATTCACACTGGCTTGTCCCCACCATACTGATGGAGCACAGCAGGCACTTTCTGAAACAAATATTGCACCTTGATTTATAATATTTAAGTCCTTTTTTTTCCTCTTTTAGAAATAAAAGTATCCATAGAGCTGCATAAGAAAAAGCTAGTTGTTACCTAGACATATAAAAGCCATGCATCAAGCCTTAACTAATGCTGGGCAGCGTGCGTGTGCAGGGGAAGGGCTGGGGAGGTGGAGTTGAGCTTTGCCTTGAAGGGATATAATTAGCTTTGGAAATAAATGTGCATATGATCCCATTTCCCTGGAAGTGTTCAAGGCCAGATTAGACAGGGCTTTGAGCAATCTGGTTGACAGAAAGGTGTCCCTGCCTGTGGCAGTGGGTTGGAACTAGATGATCTTTAAGGTTCCTTCCAACTCAAACCATTCTGTGATTCTATGATTTCTCCTGCTCTGGGGATGGTATCCTTCCTTCCTTTCTCCTTGTCTTCCTTCCTACCTACCTTCAGTGGGAAAGGTTTATCTGCAGTGAGACATCCCTTCAGGGCAAATAGCCCGTATCTGTCAGCAGACTGGTCCAACTTGAGTCTTCTGCCTGCAGACTCTGAGAGGCTCAAAATATCGACAATATGGATCTGATTGCAGGGGTTGGGGTCTACACTCGCATATGTATAAAGGAAGGAATATGTGTATTATATTTATATAAACAAATACATGTGTGCATATATACCTCTAAAGGTAGTCACTCTGCCAGCCTGGCTATACACCAAAGATACAATTTCTGCCCTCCACACAATGCAAACACAATCACATCTCCATTTCCATAGTTGTATTTCTCATTCCAGGAATTACACGTTTTCCTTCTGCCTGCTCACTCAGACCCTACCTCTGTCAGCGACTGGAACGGCTTTTTCAGGTCCACCACATTCAAGTTCCCAATCAGAGGAAGAGGACGTGGCCCAGGAGGCAAACTGCAAACAGACTTCTTCAAGCTGGTAACAAAGTAAAGGAGAGCAACCAGACCTGCTGCCAGAAAGAGCAACAAGCTAGAGCCCATGTACTGCAGCAAACTCTGTATGGCCATATCTAAATCAGAGTGTAGGTATGAGCATCTTGGAGTCCCTTTATAGCATCATCTGAACACACCTTCTGGGGAAGTGGCTTTACTTGGAGAAAAGGAACCTAAGGTCTTATTTACTTCTATTTAGACCAGATGTATTTTATTTTTCTGCCAAAGAAAGCACCCTATTTTATTCTGAAACATGGATTATCTTAATCTGGAGCTCTTATTTCATTTACAACGCTGAGACAAGGTGTTTGTTTTCCCCATGAAAATCTGTGTTGTAGACATGTTGTGGCCTGTGTGATTTCAGGCACAGAATTAAGGGACCATACTGGATAGCTGTCAGGGTGCCAGGTCACAGGACTCAGCTGGACCACTGGTGATGTAAGCTTCCTTCGTGATTCCTTCCCAAGAATGCCTTGTCCTTTCCAAAATGCTGGGCGCCAAACCTCTGTGCGTTATTGCAAGCTATTGCCCTTGAACACAGACAGGATTTCTTTGGATGTGTCTCAGGTTTTTATCATCTTCCTTTTCATCCTCTTTCTGCTACTACATTGTCTGTATCTGATGGACTGATGTATCTGATGGAAAACTGGTTTACTGTTTCGGAAAGCTTATTTACGATTGTATTTGCTGTTGCTGTATGCTGTACCTTGTGATACTGAAATCTCTACTGACTCTTGTTTAGATATGAATCCTGTTATAACATCTTTGTCTATTATTGACTTCCTTTGTTGGGAAGGAAGCAGGACACGGGAGAGAAAGCCCCCAATAATACATGGCCCAAGGGACAGCTGGCAAGGAAGATCTCAGGGAAGACAAGGCTGGCCAAGGAGGAGCTGGAATGATGGTGACATGAATATGTGCTAGTTCAGATTGCAGATGGGAGTAGGTCTGCTTACAGGTGACAGCTCTGATTCTCTTTGTTTTCCTGCCACCCCAGTAAAATCACCTCTTTGAGCAACACAGTGTTTTCACTGCTGATGCTGTATTGATCTTTGTCCCCAAAATCCTTTATGAACAATCCCAAAATGACCCTGAAAAGACTTCAATCTCTATTTTGCAGTTTACTCTCCAGAGGACTGTGTGCCTGGATTTGCATCATTGAGTCTGATGATGACTCTTTCCTGTCTGTCCTCCCTGTTTACAAGCAGAGGCATGCAGTCCTCTAGCAGAAGCCCTGTCCTGTCCAGGCAATCCTTCTGCCTGGATTGGGAAAGAGATTCTGGATCATTGTGACCTGGGAGGAGTCAGTGTCAGGCTCTGCAGATGCCCAGGCAGAGGATGGAGGACAGTGACTGCCTGGGCAGCAATTGCAGAGCTATTGCCAGGAGGAGCACACACCAACAGCCCTGGCACTGCAGGTGAACTGAGTCATGCACCATACCAGGGCATGGTCCTGCAAGAGCCCGCGTGCCCAGGCAACAGCTCCCCAAGAGCCTTTTGCATCCTTGGTGTATGACAACATAGCAGAAGTGATCATGAACAGGAGGCCACAGTTTTAACTGATGGCTCTGGGGGAAGGAAGCCAATCTGATGCTCTGTCACATATTCTCAAGTGGGGATATTTTGCCCCTCAGTTGCAGATTCTGTCAGATTATTGGGTCGTGATGCTGTTCTACCCTTTAGAAGTCTTTAGTTTACATACTTTTCCTCGAATCCTGCAACACTCCCAGACACAGGCTCCACTGATGGAAAAGTGATGATTATTTATGAATAAAAGTACATTAGCCAAAGGCAAGGGGAATTAATAAACTCTAACTAGATTGACATGAAAAAGGTGCCTGCACACCTGCCTGTTTTCCAAGGCTTGTTATCAGGAGTGGAGCTTTTCCCAGGGGAATTGTCCTGAGAAGAAAAGAACTAGGCAGGGTGGACAGAGAAAGGTGGGCAATGGATGGTCATGTCCATATCATAATTTATTGCACAGCTATGGAGTCCTGGTCTGCACCCTCTTGTCCCAGGCATTTCTAAGAATATCCTGTTGTGCCAGACTCTCGTCTGAGCAAATGGTGTGTCCACTGAGACTCTTGAGGCTTTGCAAGATACAGTAAGAGTGATGAAAAACCCTTCATGGGCCCAGCTGAGTACTAATGGAGAAAATGTTGCTCCCCACTCCCAAAGACAAAAGTCTTTGTCTTTCTACCCGCCCAAACCAGAACTGATATCATCTTCAGGTAAGCGACTTTGTGGGCATAGCTCAGGGAAATAATTCAGTTCCTCCTAGAAAATGAGCCTGTATATTAAACAGCCACAGAGTCATCTAACTTCTGTGTGCTCATCTGGAGAAGGATATATAATCTTCTACTGGGACACAGGTTAATAATGCTACAGTAACAGTAGGATAATGCTGAGAAAGAGCTGTTATAAGGCCGTAATTCAGTCAATGAGTTCTGATAACATAATAAACCAGGAGAGTGAACACCAAGTGCTTGTGTGCCTTGCAAGGCTTTGCTACTGATTTACAACCTCAGGAGATGCCTATCAGCCCATGCATTGTTATCAGGGATATATAAAGCATGAGCACACCCTATTAAACATTAACATTTTCAAAGACTCAGATGCTTTAAAACTCAAGCTGCTCCTTGCTAATGGATTTTGCTCACCTTGAAAAATGCCAGTGCAAAAAGGAATCAAAAGCTTTCTGACTTTGAACTCTTCCATTTCTTCATAATTACGGCATTGTTTTATTGGATTACACCTGCTTCTTCCCATCCTGGAGATTGGTATTTCTACAGGATCACTACAGTGATCACTATCTCAAGTGTTTGCTATGCTCATTTTGATACAAATAACTTATACTGAATTGTCTTTCATTTATCTGTCAAACCAGTGTGTAGTGCACATCTACTGTGAGAAGAAAGACTCCTGAAAATATACTTTTTAAAAAAATCATTATTTCACTGCAGAATTCCAGTGAAAGATTCCTTGGGTTTTTTTCTGTATTCTGAGATGAAAGACTGTATGTGATGGGCCTGGTCACTGGGAGAACAAAATATAATATCTGGGCACAGTACTAGTGCGTTGTCTCTGTGCGGAGCTTAGGATGACAGTATTCCCTCTCCTGTTAAGCATTTGCCCCTTTTAGCCACAAACCATTCTCAAGAACTTTGTTGCTTTTAAAAGCCTTGCTCTTGACTGAATAGATGTCATTCCTTCATGAGTCTCACTCGGTGATAAAATGCATGGAGATCCTGGGATTCGGTGCTGGTAACGTACTTTATAATATGCATAACCATAAAAATACTCTTCCAGGCCCCACACGTCAGCCAACATGCCAAAGCAGCCTGAGCTGGGAAGTTAGTACTGAGGAGGTAAGGTTATAAAAAATTTATTTTCAAAATATGGCTGAACAAATCAAATGCCTTGACATAGCTCCAAGGATTTTCTTGGGTCTCTAGCTTCAGTCTGTCTCAACACAGTATTGCAGAAATCATATTAATCCACGAGCAATTTGGGACATACCGTGAAGGATGGTTAGTTGGTATGTATCAGTAGAGCCAGGGTCCCAGCATCTCACTTTTGGACTCCCTGTCTTGATGCAGATAGAGATGTGGATTTAGATACACCAGAATTGCAACCCACAACGTAGAAAAGAAGTTTGCTTTGGCTTTCAGGCAGTGTTACTATACCACATTCCCCCCTAACCTGATGAGGTTTTGGCTCAGTCATAACAGAAAATGAGCTATCATTCTGTACATCTTTGTAGAGCACATAACATATTAAGGCCCTGACCTTAGTGGCATGAAACTGATTTCCCTGTAAGTGCAAACCATTAATTTTTCATTAATCATCCACAACAGAAATCCCCGTTCCCCAGACTATTCTGGCAATATTCTGCATTTTTGCTTGTCTAGGAACCTGAACTAAACGGGAGAAAAATGGCTTACAACAGCCTGTGGCAGTGATGTAGCAAGAGACCTTATGTAAGAGCTGGCGGCGTGCTTGCTGTGCTAGGGTGAGGCATAGGAATGAGTGATCCTGGAAGGATGTTTCTCTGAGGTGTGTTCTGTGCCTGGGCTGGGAACAGCAGTCTCAAGGGCACAAATTCCAGTGTCTGAATGTGCTTGGTCTTGTTCAACTGATTAATTTCTTACAGCTATCCCAAATCAAGCTACAAAATCCCCTGGTACTTTACTCAAGGCCTTTTATGGTTTGTCTATAAATTATTTTCAAATTAGCTACCTGATAATTCAAATCTGTAGGCTCTTAGGAGATGCGCCATGTGAGAGAGAAAATAATGAAAGTCCTGGGGTTTACCCTGCCTATAAAAAAGAATAAAGGTTCTGCCCTGATGTATTATTCAGTTTGGCACTTCCAAAAGTAATGCTAAGTGTGTAAAGACTCCTTCTGAAGGTACATTTGTTTAACTGATGGATAAACACAATAAGTTTTCAGTGTGATCTGACAACATTGCAAAAGGGCAAACATTTTTTAAATGTTACTTTAATCCATAATTAATGACTCCTCACTCCATAATTAATGACTAACAGTTCTGATTCAAGCAAAGGATTTTTGTTCTTTTTTTTTAACTATCCAGCTGTGTAACTTGAAAGGAGAAGATCCCAGGTTTTCCCTAGCTTGGGGAGCCTTCTGATGTTTAGAAAGGGCTCAGGACTCCAGACTGAATACTGTAAAATGCTGCATGCTTTATAGATTATCTGATCTCTCTTGTACAATGGGCACCTTTTTACCGAAGCAGATATTTCAAATTTCTCTGGTGCTGTGAAAGTCTCTCACTCCTTTGAAAGATAATATGTGAAGAGCATTTAAGTCTCTGTTTGTGGCACTGCTCTTTGTGGCACTGTTTTTACTGAATTCTTTTGGAACTGATTGGCTTAAGCCGCAAATAAAGTTTTTTTCTTCGCACTGATTATCTAATGGGGGTTCATTTGATCTCCTTGGGAAAAATACATACTAAACTGCTAAAGCACATGTATTAGAGTCTAAGACAAACTGTACCTTTACATGAAACTCTAGAAGATACAAATGACATTTGCAGTAAAAACATTAAGTAAGCATAGCCAAACACCTGCTACTATACCTGACCTGAATTTGGGTAACTATAAAATTTAAGGCTCCAATTAAAGACATGGAGTTTATGATAAGTAATCAAAGCATTATAATAATATAATATAATATAATATAATATAATATAATATAATATAATAAATATAATATAATATAATATGTTGATATATCCTCAGCATAGAATCATAGAATCCTTTAGGATGGAAAAAAACTTAAGATCGAGCCCAGCCACTAACCCAGCCCTGCCAGGTCCACACTAAACCATGTCCATAAGTGCTACATCTACACATCTTTCAAATCCTTCCAGAGATGGTGGCTCCACCCCTTCCCTGGGCAGCCTGTTCCAGCGCTTGACAAACCTTCTGGTAAAATTTTTCCTAGTATTCAACCTAAACTTCTGCTTGCACAACTTGGAGACATTTCCTCTTGTCCTGTACTTTCACGTAATTGTAGAAAGTGATAAGGTCTCCCTTCAGCCTCCTTTCCTCCAGGCTAAACAACACCAGTTCCCTCAGCCATTCCTCATCAGACTTGTGCTCCAGGCACTTCACCAGCTTCACTGTTCTTCTCTGGACATACTCCAGTACTTCAGTTTCTGTCTTGTAGTGAGGGGCCCAAAACTGAACACGAGTTGAGGTGCAGCCTCACCAGTGCCCAGTACAGGGGGACAATCACTGCCCTGGTCCTGCTGGCCACGCTATTTCTGATACATGCCAGGATGTCAATGGTCTTCTTGTCCACCTGGGCACTTGTCCACTTGTCCACCATCACATTGCTGGTTTGTATTCAGCTGCTGTTAACCAACATCCCCAGGACCTTTTCCACTGAGCAGTTTTCAGTCACACTTATCCAAGCCTGTAGCGTTGCATGGGGTTGTTGTGACCCAAGTGCAGGAGCCAGCACTGAGTCTTGGTAAACGTCATGCAGCTGGCCTTGGCCCATAAACCCAGCCTGTCCAGATCCCTCTGTAGAGGCTGCCTGTCTCCACCAGATCAACACTTCTGCCCAACTTGGTGTCACCTATGAGTTCACTGGGGGTGCACTTGATCCCCTTGCCCAGATCATTGATAAAGATATTAAACAGAAGTGGAAATGATTGTCATAGTCTGTTTAGGAATGATTCCACTGTCGGATCCCTGATTATCTTTTGCCTTTGGTTTCGTTCTTCATCACACAGGGAATCAGCAAATCAACCACTATGCCAGGAACTAAGGAACATAATTTGGTCAGTTTGCTAAAATCAAGTGCCTTAACACGTCAGTTAAACTTGTCCAGATAAAACAAAGTTGCTTCTCTGCTGCTCAGTCTTCTAAGATCTGTGAGACAGTTTGCTGCACGTGTTTCTGAAAGAGGAGTATCTCCCTTTTGCTATTGTTATAATAAAGTCAAATGGAAAAGTGCAATTTACCGTATAATCAAAAACATCTATTGTTCACAGCCCTGAAAACATAATAATAAATAAAACCTTATATTTCAGGCTGTGTAAACCAGTTGTTTATGTAATAGAACCTGGTGTAATTTTCCATTTACAAGTTCAATATTGTAATAAGAAAGCAATCAAAGCATAACCAAAATGCACTTTAAATAGGCCTGCAGGTAGTATTTCCATAATGGCTGTCCTTAACAATTGCAGCTGTTTCCCCCTTCCCCCAGCCTCAAATTCTTATCTCAATCATTTAATTAAAAGAAAATCAACTTAAAACAGATGAAAAACCATCTTATACCAATTGCAGCCATGGGCAAAGAAGAAAGAATACTCTAGCAGTATCATCTGCAGTTAACACTCGGGTGGGTTAAATTAATGCTATTTCTCATCCTCCTTTCAGGATGTGATCTGAGGCTTTGCAGAGAACGTGCTGCAAACCTGCAGACAAAGGGGTGTTTTTCTTGGTTCTCTGTCCTGAGGATTTGGATGTTGAGTGTTTCCCAGGACTTGTCAATGAGCTCTTGATGGGATGCCGTGTGCTCGCCCATTGCTTGTAGGAAGCATAAAATGAGTCGGTGCTGTCCATCAGGTCTGTGCAAGGATGATAACTCATGAGGATTAATGAGAGATGAGCAATCACATCCGCTGGAGTTCAGGTCAGTGCAGCAGGATGGGGATGATTCTTCCAAAATCCTGCTGGAGTTCTAAGGAGTGTTGATGCTGCCTCCTGGGGGTGCCTCAGCCATGTGCTGATCCCCAGGGCTCTCAGATCACACTGCCAGCAGAGCCGGGTCCTCAGACATGTTTTTAAGTTTAGACCCAGTGCTCAGCAGTTGTAGGTGAGGAACTTGCAGTGGGGGGACCTTGAGCACACACTTCTGCGTGGAACCACGAGCAGCTTTGTCGGGGCTGCATCCTGTATAAACTGAGCTGCTGAGCCCGGGCTCGCTCTTTCTCCCTTCATCTCCAAATGAACAAGCACAAGAGGACAAGCCGCGTTTCCCTGCCCCTCGGCAGGCTGGCTGCCCACAGCCATGGCTCTCACCCCTCCCATTCAGAGACTTCTGAGGTGAATGAGGAACGAAACAAGGTTTTCATGAGGAGAAACCGGTTTGTTTATTCCCAGCAGCGGCTGCTCAACCTCTGTACGCGGGAGCTCCGGCAGCGCAGCGGGAACGCCACCGCCCCGAGCCCCCCTCCCGCAGCAGGGCCCATCATGGCGGGCAGCCGCGCCGTCTCCATGGTGACCAGAGACAGTGACGTCACTGCGGTCACGTTGCCGCGGGGACACCCCCCGTCCCCAGAGCGAGGCGCTGCGGTTGCCATAGCGATGCCCACGCCGTTTCCATAGCGGCGCGGCCCCGCCCCTTTGCGGAGCGGCGGCGGTCACGTGGCCCGCTCGATGCTCTCGGTGCTCTGGCGCCGGTTGGGGTTCGGTCGCCGCCGGTGGCGATTGAGTGACCGGAGGGACCCGGCCCCGGCCCGTTCCTCCCCCCGCCGGCATGTCCACCGCTATGAACTTCAGCAGCAAGAGCTTCAAGCCGAGGCCGCCGGACAAGGGCGCCTTCCCTCTGGATCATTTCGGTGCGGTAACGCGCGCCTGGCCTCCCTGCGGCCTAGCGCCCGGCCTCTTCCCCTCAGCACCGCGGGTGCGGGTTCCGCTGCACGAGAGCGGCGGTAACGCGGCCCTCGCTGTCTCTTCCAGGGGAGTGCAGCGCCTTCAAGGAGCGATTCATGGAGTGCCTCCGCGACAGCGGCTACGAGAGCGGTGCCTGCCGGCAGCGTGCCATGGCCTACCTGGAGTGCCGCATGGAGAGGTACGCGCGGGGAGGGGACGGCAACCCACTCATGCGGGAGGAGCTTTGTGGCCTTGTACGAAACAGGCGCCCTTGGTGGCTTCAGCAGGTGTTGATGTGCTGAGCTGTCCAATGGGCTAATGGAACAACTGCGAGATCTGGCCACCTTCCACTGTGTGCAGCCGGATTTCTCACTGTGAAGCTTTTATTATTGTTATTACTTTCCTAGCTATATTTGTAAGTGAAAAGTTTAACTTGTTCCTCAGTTGAAGTGAAAAAAGTATTGCTTTTCAAGGGATGTTTCTGTTCTTGCATTGCTTTGTGGTGCTTCCTGCACAGTGCTGCGTCAGGGAGCTCATAGGGAGATGCACAGATGGCGTTATTAAATGCACTTCAATACAAGGAGTTGCATGCACTGCATGGGTTGGTGATGAGGAGGACTGCAAGTCGAAACCTGTTTGAAAATCTCTGCAGCAAAGTAGAGTGGTATCACAAATGCTGTTCTAAGCCACACGCACTTTAGAATCTGGTAAATGCCATAGAAAGAGTCTTAGGAAGGTCTTAATTAAGTCTCTAATTATCTTGAAGTCTCTTAATTGAAGATAAGCAAGAGCCAGGTCAGTTTCTGAGGAAGCTCCTATTCAGTATCGAAGATCAGGAAGCAACACATTTAATTGGAAAGCTGAATGAAATTGAAATCCCTAAATGTTGCTGACCCAAAACCTGAAGTTTCTATGGCTTTGCCAAGCAGCAGTCACTCCATGTGGACATCTTGGATTTCTTTAGAGTAAATAATACTAAGTGAAACAGAAAATTAATAATACTGAATTAAACAGAAAATTATGCTCCTCTCTGGGTTGTAGACTCTGTTATGCAAAATGTCGTTTTCTTGTTTTTTAACATAGGCAACTTATGGCTAATGAACCACTGGAAAAATTGGGATTTAAAGACCTGATAGATGAGAAATCAGAAGAAAAACGTGAAAAGTTCTGATGAAGATGGACAGCTTTACTCCTCATGTATGGAAGGCATAACTCTTAATGTACATATTGTACGTTCTGTACATATTGCAATAGGAAAGGTTTCCTGAAGGAACCTTTTTCAAGGTCTAATTTTTCTAAAGATTATTTTTATAAAATGAGCAAAAAGTACTGCCCTTGTCTGCTTTCTTCAGGTATTTTTTTTTTTCCCTTTTAATTTCTCTACTTTTAAAGATCCATAAGAGCCTGGAGAAAACAGTTACTGCTTGGAGTGTTTTCCATGTCCCTAAGAATGGTGAGCTCTTAAAAGACAAAACAAACCCCTTTATCATGTAGACGTTGAACTACAGATTAATCTCACATGGACATTTCTAATGTGCTTACAGTGGTTACTTTTCAGGTGGAAATAAAACTGTTGTACTTGCAAATTGCTTTTTATTAAATACCACTATTTATCCCCATCTTTGGGGTGAATTCCATCGCACCCTGCTATAGTGTTCTTGGGTACTGGGATGAGGGGTTTTCTTTCAGTCTTTTAACCTTCATTATTGTCGGGAGACTATTTCTAGTTCCAGACACCAGTCAGGAAGTGATTCTGACTTTATTTGCCGAGCCAGCAGTAACTAACTTCACCTGACCTCATTTAACTGAAATCTTTCATGATGAATATGTTTCTTTGAGTAGAGCTGCCATATGTGGGGTTTTTTTGTAATATCTTTATAGTGACATCAGCATGGAGACAGGAACTGGTATTTATTTGTGTCTCTCTCCCATGTAAATGGGATTGGATAATTTTATTCTTTTAAAAGCAAATATTTTATGTCAAAACCCAGGGTAGATCAAGAGTTAGTTATCTGAGAAATACAGTATTTCTTTCCAGAACAGGTAGACGCACCCATACATCAAGCAGGTAATGCAGTAGGCCATACAGTAGGTGAGCAATCAGGTCAGAGAGCATCCTAAGATCTCTAATATTTTCTTAATACTGAGTTCAAGCCAAAATAATTTGGCCTGTTAACCCCCTAAGAATGTGTTTCAAGCAGACAATAAATTTGTAAATTCTCTGGATGTATTTTCCACTATTTCCTGCCCTGTTCCTCCTGCTTGTGGGCTTTTTCTCTCTTTTTTCAACCCAGTGTATCATTTCTCTCTCTCTGTATCTGGCTCTCAAGCAAGAAGCTTTAGGGTGAGGACCTGCAGACAGCAATACACACACTGTTTGCCAAGGCAGTTCTCCCACACTTTCTCCTTTATTTGGTGTCCGCGGTTTGATGTATCTCACCTTCCCTGCTGCCTGCTATCACTGCTTTTGCTGCTTCTTTCCACCATGTATCTGTTCAAACAGAGATCCAATAAATGGTAAAAGAACATTTCTGCTCTTCATATTGATGGTTGGAGCTGGAATTTAAATTGTTGTTGGGGTCTAATCTGATTGAACACTCTGCACATAGTTCAGAGCAGGTTCCTGTTTGAAAAGATTGTTCATGTGCAGCTGCGAATTTTTATTCTGCTTCATTCTACTGTTTAAATTATATCCTTTGGTAAGATTAGTACACTTATAGAAAAGAAAGCAGAGATTTTATTGCTGAAACAGATATTAAAAGACATTATATTAAACACTGAACAAGAGCTTTCTTTCAGTGTTACCAAGTAATTAATCTCGAGCATCTTCAGAAGAAAGAAATAAAATTTCATGCTTCTGTGCTCCCTGAATATTATAAGGTGAAGTGAATCCTGATAGGTATGAAAAAACCACCACCAGTGGTGGTGGAGTAGTCCGGGCTGTTGTCAGAGGTAGTGTCATCTTTTGGATATTGCTCTGTACCATCATTTGGCCTAACAGCTACTTCATGAATTGTGTTTTTCCTGAGACATTTCATACTAACTGATCTCCAGGTTATTATAAAGTAAAAGGGGTGAAGTTTGTCTTGAGTGATTGAATTTTGACCATTAAGCTGGAGTGATAGCTGCCATTAAATGAAATGTGTTGGACCACACACTGAAGGAGGGACCACTGGGGACTCTGTAGTGACCAAGACCCAGATTTTTGATGTGCTGCAGGAGGGATGTTGGGGAAAAAACAGTTTCAAACAAACTTCATGGCATGCTCAAGTGAGAAGTGCTTTGTCCTACTTGTAGGTTTGGAGTCCCTCTGTAGTATTACAGTGACATAGCCAGCAGTACCCTATATAGCCCAGGCTGACTATGCTGCTGAGCCACCAAAATGGCCAGAGCACGCTTCATCCTTCACAAATAACAAGAGTTAGTCACTGGGAACACTGAGGTGGCAGGTTTTTACCTTTCACCAATCCAAAGAGAACATCTTCATCCCATCCAGATCCATGGGTGTATTGTGTCCTGCCTCCCCGCACTGTCAGTCAGACTCACAGAGCTGCCCCCTTCATGCCAGGACAAGGGGTAGCTGAAAGCTCAGGGAACTGGCAGAGGCACATATTTCCTGGCCATAGGGAAGCAGCTTGAGAACAAGAATATGTTTAGTGGAGTTGTAAGGTGAGCTCAGAGCTGGTGAGGGCCATTGGTTGATCTCAGTTGAGATCTAATGCAACAGAAGTGGTGGAAAAACAAGTCCTAATCAGTTCAGAGCTTGGAATCAAACAATTTTCCCGCCTTGCTATATGGGACAAGTCCGTGCCACACCAGAGTCATATGGGAGAAGTCCCAGAATGTGCTTGAGTTTATTCCTGCCTACATACATATTGCTAATAAAAGCCTTTCCATTTAAACCCTATTTATTTTAGTTTTGCTTGTGGCTATCCAGGTTTGTGCTCCTTTGAAATGGCAGCAGCGTATAAGCCAAAGGAAAGCTGTAAGTCCGTAGCTATTTTTCCTGTTCCTATATCAAGGAGGAACCCTCCAGCAACCTGCCACTAATTTGAGAAAATCTGTATTCTGAAAACGCGAAGCCAGGGCATCTGCAGTACAGGGGAGACCGTTTGTCAGTGACATAGATTTCTTCATGGAGCTATTGGTGCTGATGAACCACTCTGCTGCCAGTAACACGAGGAGCAAGGTAAGTCCCACAGACCTCCATCAGTCTTTGTGTGGGAGGGCTGCCTGTGTGCTGCCTGCACCACTGCTGCCACCAAGCACCACCTGCTGACAGACTCTGGGAGCTGAAGATGTGCAGAGTTGAAAAATGTTCAGATGGGAGTGATGTACGAAGTGCCAGCCTGGATGTAATTGTGCAGGTGTGGAAGGGGTAGCCCAAAGCAGGAGGAAGTGTTGACTCTGTTGGGGTAAAGATCTATGTAAGCTGTTAACACAGTGATAGAAATTTATAAGTGAGGGTGGGGTTATAATTTTCCTGCAGCTTTTCTCCAGCAAAACCTGGTTCACACCAACTCTGGATGTCTTGCTGCTTGACATCCTGTCCCAGGAAGTCCCCAAAGGTTTCCAGGTCAGCAGAGCTTTGCATGTTTGGCATTTAGGAGTGCCTTGCCCGCAAATTAGCCCTTTCTTTGCTCAGATTAGAATCCTTTCAACCATAAAGAGCTTAACTTTGATCACTGCAGTTATTTACAGAGAGAACATTGCTGCGAGCTACCTGTCGTTATGTCTTCCTGGGAGACCTTGAACTATGGGTATCTCTCCAAACAGCTGCAATGACCTGCAGAACAAGGAAGAAAGGGTTTAATAAACATTTACAAAGCTCTGGGTGTTCTTTTGTAGAAAAGCTTTTACAAAGAGAGCCTCCTGTGCTTGCTGGAACTAGGCCATGGTCCAAAGTCCTTTGTAGGAGCACAGTGGGCTTGTGCCTCTATGGTGAGGAAGGATTGTTGCTGCATCTGCCACCAGTGAATGCCTGATGTAGCAGAAAGGTTGCATTTCTCTGCACCCATAAAGCAAATGTTTGAGGTATTGCACAGTTACAGGCAGGACCAGCTGACCTTCACACTTGGTCCCCTTCCAGAGCATTCTTCCCAGTTAGTTCTGCTTGCTTCCAGGCCATGGAAGCCCTTGCAGCTGGGCATGACATTGGGTGAGTAGTCACCCACTTTGTTTCCTTCACAGACCACAGATTTGCTCGCCTTTGGTGAGTAACTGCCCTTTGTGGTAGCAATCAAAACAGCTTTTATTTACTGTTGCTTTTGTAGGTTGGAATTAACCAGCTCAGTGGGAAGGAACTAGGGTCAGTTAGAGCACCTCCTGAATTTCACCCTACTGTTGTCCTGCTCCAAGCGGGCTTGGAGAGCAGTGCCACTTCCACTGAGCTGCTGCAGCTAAACCTGGGGCATATGAGGCTGTGAGAAAAGGAGAAGCCTGCTCCCTGTACAAAAGCATCTATAGCATCACTTCTTGCTGTAGGATCTGAAAAGTGCCTCTAATGTTCTGGTTCCACTGGAGAGCAGTATGTTTCTACATTTCTTACCCATGATTCCTGGGAAGGGAACGATGCTCTGCTAGTATGCAAGAGTGCGGTCATTTCTAGTAATGTACCCAGTGACCCTAGGGGACTTTATGTACGTTTTGGCCTCGAGGAGATCACTTGTGGAAGGGATCCTTCTGCTAAATTCAGAATGTAAATAAATAAATATTGTATCAGATTTCCCTCAAAAATCAAAGTTTAATTCAGATTAATTAAAAAGGAATTAAGGACATTTGGAAGGGCACATAGAATCATAGAATATTTAGGGTTGGAAAGGACCTTAAGATCATCCATCCAGTTCCAACCCCCATGCCATGGGCAGGGACACCTCCCACTGAACCATGTCACCCAAGGCTATGTCCACCCCAGCCTTGTACACCGACAGCAATGGAGCATTCACAACATCCCTGGGCAACCCATTCCAGTGCATCACCACCCTCACAGTAAAGAGTTTCTTCCTCATATCCAATCTAAACTCCCCCTGTTTAAGTTTGAACCCGTTACCCCTTGTCCTATCACTACAGTCCC